>JAWZSL010000165.1:0-68281 GCA_034769285.1 Lutjanus argentimaculatus
CAGAATAACCGACAATATCACAAAGGTTATTGATGCTAAAGTTGACACAGTACTTGCTGCTATAAGGGACCAAACCACCCAAATACAAGCGCTGGGGGTCTGGGTCAGCGAGGTGGAGGGCAGAATAACAAGTGTGGAGAGTACGATGGAGTCGTTGCAGGCTAAAGTGGCAAAACTAGAGAAACAAGTGAGTGGGATGTTGGAGCACATTGACGACTTAGAAAATCATGGTCGCAGATGTAATCTACGTTTGGTTGGGCTGCCTGAAGGCACAGAATGGACAGATCCTGTGAATTTCAAGGAGAAATGGTTACCTAACTACCTTAAAATCACAACCAAAACTGGAAGGAACAAGCTGGACCGTGTACACCCCTCCCTCAGACCAAAACCCTGTCCCAAACAACGTCACAGAACCATTATTATGAAGTTTCACAACTTCACCGACAAGCAATGCATTATGAATGCAGCCCGCTGCCTCGGTGTGGAACCGGACCAGCCCGCACGTACAGGACCAAGGATTTCTTTTTTCAACGATTATTCAGCGGCAGTGGTTAAGAAACGCAAGGCCTTTGATGAGGTGAAGAATCGGCTAAAGAAGATAAATATTGACTATGCACTGATGTACCCTGCAACACTGAAGGTGACTGTTAATGGCACAGAGAAGCGGTTTGACACACCTGAGGCAGCCGCGGCTTTTGTGGACTCGCTTGGATAAACTGTCAGGAGCAGCATGTGCACTATCGGAGGAAAGTTTTCTTTTTTTCTGTCATGATCCGTTTCTTGGTCAGGGACTATCAGAAACTGAGATAACTGAAGCTATGTGAGTACCCACATAATCTCATCACTTGATCCTTTTTTTTTTTTTTTTTTTTGATAATACAACTCGCCAGGTGAAGCTATGTTATAGCGCTGTGTGCGAAATGGAGCTTGTGTTATTTCTATGGTTAGGAGTGAGTATAGCGCTTGGGTGATCTATCGGCTGTATGCTGTGGATGGGAGAAAGACTGAAGCTCCCTGCGTGTTCAGTAGGGACATTCCCCTTTTTTTCCTTATATCTAGTTCATGTGTATGTTGTTTTGTATTTGATGTTCTTACACAGCTCATGTATTGTATTTTGGAGTGCTATGGGATATTTGAAGATCTGCGTTTGCATTAGAAGTTTAAATTAATGACAAATAAGCTTCGGCTGTGTACTTGGAATGTACGAGGGATCAACAATCATATAAAACGCTGGAAATTCCTTACTTTCCTTAAAAAAGAAAATATAGATATTGCTCTGGTGCAAGAACCCCATCTTGATGACAAAGAACATTTGAAATTACAACAGGGAATATTTGGACAAGTTTTCTTTTCATCATTTACATCTAGAAGCAGGGGTGTGGCTGTACTTATTAGACAGACTCTGCATTTTAAAGTGGTTGATTGTGTTAAAGATAAGAATGGTCGATATGTTTTAATTAAAGGTATTTTACAAGGGCAAGATTATTGTAATAATGAACGTTTACTTTCCACCGGCTCACCCAGCAGATTTCCTTACTAAAATATTTTTAGACCTTGCAGAAGTGACAGCTTATACAATAATAGTGGGTGGCGATTTTAATTGTATGTTAAATCCACTTATTGATAGATTTCCACACAGCACTATGGCCCCCTCTCCCCAAGCAAATGCTCTTCATGCCATATGTAAGGATCTTGGATTTGATGATGTATGGAGAAGTCTGCATCCCTCTAACAAAGAGTATACTTTCTTTTCTGCACCTCATGGATGCTGGACTAGAATTGATTACTTTTTTGTACCCAGATCCGAATTACACACAGTTTCGTCCTGTAGCATAGGCAGTATAATAATATGTGATCATGCCAGTGTGGTTATGGATATAAAACTCAAGGCTACAATGAATCAGCTCTGACTCTGGAGACTTAACTCTCTTATTCTGAAAGACAATGCTTTTACATCTCATTTTTCCACAGAATTTAAGGCATTTTTGTCCGTCAACAGAAAATCATCGAATAATCCCTCAATTTTATGGGAAACTTGCAAAGCTTATGCAAGAGGGTTGATCATATCATATTCCGCAACTAAGAGGCACCAAAAATTGGAAAAACAAAAATGTTTAGAGAGTAAATTGTCAAGTAAAGAAAAAGAGTATATTGGCTCTCTATCACCCACCTAATCTCAGATCAGCTATAAATTGTATTCTTACTAAAGATGAGGAAAAAAGAATTAAGTATACGAAACAAGGGTTTTATGAATATGGAGATAAAACTGGGAAATGTCTCGCATACGTTGTCAAAAAACGAATAGAGTCCCAGTCTATAGCAGCTATTGCTGATGATAAGGGCAACAAGGTATATGATTGATAAATGATTGTTTTAAACATTTTTATTCAAATCTGTATTCTTCTGAACACACAGTAGACTTGTAGTCAAGACTGCCTAAACTGAGACCAAGACACTACCAAGACCAGAGAGTATCAAGACCAAGACAAGACCAAGACCAAGACCAAGACTAGTTCAGCTCAAGACCGAGACCGAGACCGAGACAAAAAAAAAAACCTAGTTTTTTGTCATCTTGCATGAGTTGTAGAACATAAGCACCATACTGGGTTCAGCTGCTTAGTGTGCTATTAAGGACTGACATGACTATTAACTAGACCCAAAGTCATCTAACAAAATAACAAGCCTCCAACACCACCCTGCACCTCAAAAAAAGTCTAATGAATGGTAAATATGTCACTGATTTAAATTGTACTTAATTTGTAGATGAAACGTGAATTTTAAATATTAAAGATACACACAATTATCAACTTGAAATTGCATTATTTACCATTATAGTAGCCAAATTACACTGTATAATATCAGCATCACTGAAATGGCATAGGCCTAATGCTTAATCAATCACAACGATATGAAAATATTATTCAAAGGCCAATGATGCCATATATTTATTCAAACAAGGCCATTATAAGCACAATACTGTAATTAAATACATACACACACATGCAGGTGCACCAAAAAATGCATTAAATCAAATGCAAAATACAAATAAAAAACTGTACTTCAAATTGTACAAATCCCTTCGAGACCACTCGGCCAGTCCGAGACATTGCGAAACCGAGAGACCCGAGACCGAGACAAGACCGAGACCAAAGACTGTCGAGGCCGTGACAAGACCAAGACCACAAAAAGTGGTCTTGAGACCGGTCTTGAGACCAAGACCGGTCTCGAGAACTACAAGTCTAACACACAGCTGATGCTCCTCAATCAATGGAAGACTTTTTTGCTCAGATAAATCTTCCAACATTATCAGAAAAACAGAAAAGTCTTCTCAATGGCCCCATTACAAGAGATGAAGTAATTAATACCATTAAAAAACTCCTGTTCTGTTGTGAATTTTATAAGGAGTTTCAGGACTTACTTTTAGAAGCGTTACTTGAAATGTTCAATCATTCATTCTGTACTGCAGAATTACCACAGACTCTTAAAGAGGCTAATATATCACTCATATTAAAGAAAGGGAAATGCCCTGAGTCCTGCTCATCTTATAGACCGATAGCTCTCTTAAATGTGGACCGAAAGTTGCTTTCAAAAATTTTGGCAATGTGTTTGGAAGGTGTTTTACCCTTACTAATTAAAGAGGACCAAACCGGTTTCATAAAGGGCAGAAGCTCAGCTAACAATATTAGACGTCTCTTTAATGTTATTCAGGCCTTTAAACAAAAATCTATAGACGGTCTGGTGCTTTCTCTGGATGTAGAGAAAGCATTCGACTGAGTCGAGTGGTCTTTTTTATTTTACACATTTTACACAAAAATTTGGTCTTGGTAATAATTTTATCAAATGGGTTAAAATCATTTATAATGACTCTCTGGCTACCGTTTTGACAAATGGGTTAAGCTCAAACTACTTTTGTACACATAGAGGAACTAGACAGGGCTGCCCTCTGTCGCCTCTCCTATTTACATTGGCCATTGAGCTGTTGGCAGAGACCATAAGAAGGACGTCCTCTATTCGTGGATTACAGATTGGGGAGGTATGTCATAAAATAACTTTGTATGCTGATGACGTGTTAGTGTTCTTATCTGACCCTGAGACGTCAGTTCCAGCTCTCGTTAAGATTAACACGTTTGGTAAATTTTCTGGTTATAAGATTAACTTAAACAAATCAGAGGCTATGCCCCTGGGTTCTCTTACCACCATACTGTAGTGGTAAATTCTAGTAAGGGTGTTTCTCTCAGGATGTTTTATTATAGCAGAGGTATTTTACCTTGGGAAGTCTAGTGAGGGTGTTTCTCCCTAAAGGTATTTTTCCTTGGCTGATTTTGACCAGTGAAACACATGACTTATCGGGTGACACACCATAAGTCAACTGTCAAGGGGAAATTAGTTGGGAAGAATTATGTGACCTTTGATTTACTTTGTTTTTTAAAAAAATACATGATTAAACCACACAAACTTGAGGGAAGTAGATTTTTGTTGAACACTGAATTAGAAAAGGTCTAGAAACAGGGAAAAATGATATACCAATATGTTTGAAAGTGATCCAAAATATTCAAAAGAGGAGGAGACTCTTTAGAGCCTCCAAATAGTATATAAACAGGTGCAATGAGTTCCTTTTTTTAGTCTAACCCCGGGATTGACTCAGGCTTGTTGATTTTTCCATGTCAGAGAAATCAATAAACTTTGTATGGCTGAACTTACTACTCCTTCAGTGATTTTTCCTTTATGATATGGACTTTGAAATAAGAGTAAAAACTGAAGATTTTTAACAAGGTTGATAAGATGTTGTGGCATCAAGCCCAGACCTTACTAGCCCACATCTGAAACTTTTTGACACGACAATACCTAATACTATACCATCCTTTCCTTTCAAATGGTCTCCCTCGGGATTTGTCTATTTAGGTATTTTTGTTACCCCATCATGTAATCAGTTATACAAAGCCAATTTTGTTGGAACTCTCTCCCCGTTTCCTGGTTAGGATGCATGGCCCTGATAAAAATGAATGTATTGCCTAGGTTGCTTTATCCCATTCAAATGATTCCTATATTGGTTTTTTTTTGAAAAGGGTTCTAAAAGACTTGAATGGCTGGCTCAGCTCTTTCATATGGAATAAACGTAAACCTAGACTAAAGATGGCGGTACTGCAGCTGCCAGGGTCTGTGGGTGGTTTAGATTTGCCAAATATTAAGGTATATCAACTGTGTGCTCACTTGAGATTTATATCTGAATGGGTAAGATAGATAGATAGATAGATAGTACTTTATTGATCCCAAACTGGGAAATTCTTGTGTTACAGCAGCTGTCATCAGCAGACAGAAAAACAGGTCAAAAGTAAAAAATAAAATATATAAGAAAATAGCCATGTATACATAAAGATTATAAATTTAAAAATATACAAAGTACTATACTGAAATGTACAGAAATACGCTACGCCAGTCGCAGTAGTGTAACACTGTGCAAAATATCAATATAAGTAGACATAAATTATATACACGAAGTGGTGAGAAATGAGGTAGAGTGGTATTGAGACAGATGTGCAAAATAGCTAACAAATGTGCAATTAGCCATGACCAACAGGTATTGATACAGATGTGCAAATAGCTAACAGATGTGTATTAGCCATGACCAGCAGTGCAATAGGAAATCTGGTTGGACCAGAACTATAAGAACTATAAAGAACCCACTGTGGAGAGTTCGGAGTGCTGTCTGTCAAACAGAGGTGAGGTATTGTACAGTGTTATTGCTTGGGGGAGGAAAGATTTCCTGTATCGGTCCTTATGACAGCGAAGCTGTCTCAGTCTGTTGGAGAAAGAACTCCGCTGTTTGTCCAGTGTGTGATGGAGAGGGTGGTCAGGGTTATCCATGATGGATAACAGTTTGTTCAGTGTCCTCCTTTCCACCACTGCTTCAACTGAGTCCGGTTTGCAGCCAATCACAGAGCCGGCCTTCTTAATAAGTTTGTTTACTCTGTTTCTCTCACCGGCTCCGATGCTGCTTCCCCAACAGACTACAGCAAAGTAAAGTGCGCTGGCCACAACAGACTTGTAGAAGATTTCCAACATCTTGCTGCACACGTTGAAAGATCTCAGCTTCCTCAGGAAATAGAGTCTGCTCATCCCCTTCTTGTACACAGCCTCGGTGTTGGCCTTCCAGTTCAGTCTGTTGTCGATGTGGATGCCAAGGAACTTGTAGTCCTCAACCATATCAATGTCCTCGCCCTGTATCCGCAGGGGTTGAGGAGCTGTCACTGTTCTCCTGAAGTCAATCACCATCTCCCTGGTCTTGGCCACATTCAGCAACAGGTGATTTCTACCACCCCACTCCACAAAGTCATCCACCAGTGCTCTGTACTCCTCCTCCCGTCCATCACTTATACACCCAACCACCGCAGAGTTGTCAGAGAACTTCTGCAGGTGGCATGACCCGGAGTTATACTGAAAGTCTGTGGTGTACAAGGTGAACAGGAAAGGAGACAGAACAGTCCCCTGTGGAACTCCTGTACTACTCACCACCGTGTCAGACAGGACACTGCCCAATCTGACAAACTGTGGTCTGTCTATCAGGTAGTCAGTAATCCAGGAGATTGTGGACGTGTCGACCCTCATCGCCCGCAGCTTCTCCCTCAGTAGCAGTGGCTGGATGGTGTTGAAAGCACTGGAGAAATCAAAGAATGTGATTCTCACAGTGCTGCCGGGGCCATCCAGGTGCGAGTGAGCTCGCTGCAGCAGGTAGATGACAGCGTCGTCCACTCCCAGGTGAGGCTGGTAGGCGAACTGCAGAGGGTCCAGCGATGATTTCACCTGTGGTCTCAGGTGGGCCAATACCAGCCTCTCCAGCACCTTCATCATATGAGATGTGAGGGCGACTGGTCGGTAGTCATTGAGGCCAGATGATGTTGACTTCTTGGGGACTGGAATGAGGCAGGATGTCTTCCACAGCACCGGTATTCTCTCCTGACCCAGGCTCAGGTTGAAGAGATGTTGCAGAATAGAAGACAGCTGGCTAGCACAAGTTCTCAGAACCCTTGGGCTGATACCGTCAGGGCCTGCAGCCTTGCGTACTTGGAGCCTCTCCAGCTGTCTCCTAACCTGGCCTGTAGTCACAGTCAGACGGGGGAGGGTGCACGTTGACTCCGTGGAGGGGGGAAGGTGCTGCAGAGGTGTTGTGTTTGTGTCCTGTGAGCTCACCAGAGGGGGTTGAGGGGTTGAGGAGGAAGACCTATTGAAGAAACAGTTCAGCTCATTTGCCCTCTCATTGTTGCCTGTTGTTTGTCTCTCTTTCCCCCTGAACCCAGTGATCTCTTTCATTCCAGTCCACACATCCCTCACGTTGTTCTGCTGGAGCTTGGCCTCCAGCTTCCTCCTGTAGGAGTCCTTGCTCTCCCTCAGCTTGTCCCTCAGATCTCGCTGCACCCTCCTCAGTTCGTCTCTGTCCCCAGATCTGAAAGCCTTCTTCTTATTGTTAAGAAGTACTTTCAGGTCACTGGTGATCCACGGCTTGTTATTGGGGAAGCAGCGCACAGTCTGGGTTGGCAGGGTGGAGTTTTCACAGAATTTGATGTATTCTGTGATACAGTCCGTCATGCTGTTGATGTCCTCCCCGTGAGGCTCACAGAGCACATCCCAGTCTGTGGACTCAAAGCAGTCCTGCAGTGACTCACTGGCCTCCTGAGTCCATCTCCTCACTGTCCTTTCGGACGCAGGCTGCCGCTGAACAAGGGGGACATACTTTGGTTTCAGCAGGACTAGGTTGTGGTCAGATCTGCCCGGGGGGGGGAAGGGCTGTGACACTGTATGCGTCCTTGGCATTTGCATACAGGAGATCGAGTGTTCTATTGTCTCTGGTGGGGCAGTCAACATACTGATAAAATGTTGGCAGTGTTTTGTCCAGTGTGGCATGGTTGAAGTCTCCTGTAATAACCACAAAAGCGTTTGGGTGCTGGGTTTGGAGTCTTGCGACTGTGGAGTGGATGACGTCACATGCTACCGCTGCATCAGCTGATGGAGGAATGTAAACAGCGGTAACAATGACGGACGTAAACTCCCTCGGCAGATAATAAGGACGCATTCCCACAGCAAGCAGTTCAATGTCCGGGCTACAGAAACGTTCCTTCACATGAACATGTCCCTGATTACACCACCTCTCGTTCACGTACAGTGCAATCCCTCCTCCCTTCTTCTTATCGCTCCTTGTAGCGTCTCTGTCCGCCCGTACAGTCCTGAAGCCGGGTACCGCCACGCTGTGGTCCGGGATATGCGAGTGCAGCCATGTCTCCGAGAAACACAAAATGCTGCACTCACGGTACTCCCTCTGGGTCTTAATCAGCGCGGCGAGCTCGTCGGTCTTATTTGCCAAGGACCTCACGTTCCCCATGATGATAGATGGGACGGCAGGTTTGAATTTCCTCCTCTTCTCCCTCTGCTTGGCTCCAGCTCTGCAACCCCGGCGTCTCCTCCGCAGCCCCTCCGGGATTTCAGGCCTCGCTCCCGGCAGCAGCACAGGCTTACACAGCGCGATCAGCTGTTCCCGTGTGTAAACAATGCTCTCGCCTCTCTCAGCATGGCTCTCCGTTACAAAGAGTAACAAAAGTAACAATAGAACCGGGAGAAAAGTTGTAAAACAAAAAGCTGCCATCGCCCTTCAGTCACTGTCTTAGTATTGATAAAAAGCACACACGTACGAGACAATTAATTAACGAAAAACAGAAAAAGTCAGAACACACGACGGGAGCTGCTGCAACAGGCTGCCTCCTGGCACGGCGCCATCTTGCAAATAAAAAATGAAACTTCCTCTATATGGCTGGATGTTGAAACTTCATTATTGAAATATAGATTACAGGATTTATTATTTTTCAAGAATTTCAAGAACCTAAGAGATAATTGTGCCAACCCATAACAATCAATACGTTAAAGGCCCATGGCGGTCAGTCCGTCGTCTAGAGGGGGGATTCAGATTAAACTTCCACATTTACCCCACACAATAACTAACAATCCTGAATTTTTGCGGGAACATTGGATCCTGGTTTCCAACAGTGGGCTAAAAAAAATGTTTAAAAAATTGGGAGAGACTTGTTTTCAAATTAATAGTTGATGTCATTTGAGCAACTGAGAAAGGAATACAACTCACAAAACAAGATTTTTATCGTTTTCTACAAATAAGGCATTATATTACCAAGAGTACGACTCTTATAGAGCATCCTGAGATATCTACTGTTGAGAGAATGCTGTTTCAACAACCACAGAAGGTGTCTTTGAGTTCATTACATAATGTAATGAGTGGTATGTCTCCTGTGAGTGCACAGAGAACTAAAGATATGTGGGAGAAGGAATTGTCAGTGACTATTGAGAACAGACATGGGAGGTATTTGGAATCAAGCCAAAACATATCCATCTGTACTCGGACAAAAGCGATCAATTAAAAAATTATACATAGAATATATATATCCCTAGTCGCAAGCATTCTTTTGACCCTCACTTTCTCATTGTGTCTCAAATGTAAAACCGAAATAGGTACCTTGACCCACTGCCTATAGACATGTTATAAATGACAGAGATATTGTCTGATCAGTGTTATATGAAATGGAGAAAATATTTAATGAGATTTAGAAATGGATCCAATGTCTTTGATTTTAGGTCTCCCAAGCAGTAAATATGACTAACTGTAGCCAGCAAAAGGCTATATAACGTTCTCACATTTGCTGCTAGAAAAAATATATTATTACAGTCGATTAATGATGAGGGCCTTCTGTAATGGTTGGCGTAAATTCATATACGAGTTTGTCCTTTGGAATATCTTACATGTATTTTACATGCCAAAGTAGATCATTTCTACAAAATATGGCAGCCTATCTGAATTATGTTGGACCTGATTTCTCCTCCACTATCTTATAAGGAGTTTCCTGAATTATGATTAGGTTTTGTTTTTGTTTGTTTGTTTGTTTGGTTTTTGTGGTTGTTTGAAATGATATTCCTTACATGTTTATTCGCTGTTGTTATTTATTTAAAATACAAAATAAGGAAAACCCAATAAATATATTGTGGGAAAAAAAAGCTCAATATGAAATAAATCAGACTTTATGAAATAAAAAATTATTTCATCAAGTCCTGAACTTTACCAACATGTTTAACAGCTGTCCAGCACTTCTGCTGTTTCTGCTACATTTAACCCAACAGTTAATAAACAGGCACCTTTTTAAACTTGTGTTTTGGTCTTTTTGTCTTTATTGGACAGGACAGCTGAAGAGCAGACAGGAAAGGTGGTAGAGAGAGAGGGGATGACACACAGCAAAGAGCTGCAGGCAGGAGTTGAACAGCAGTGCTTGCAGAGGACTAACAGCCTCCACACATGGTGCAGACGCTCTACCAACTGAGCTACAGGGCCCGCCCCGTTAATAAACATGCACCTTTTAAAAATATAGAATACAGAACAGGTCAAGCCTCTGGTTGTCATCAGAAATGTATTCTTTGATTAAAGACAGAAATAAAGTCTGGGACTCTGGCCAGACGCACTGGGGACCCTGGTCACATTACTTATTTTCAGACAGCTTAGAAATCAAATGTCCATCTGCAATAAGAAAGGCTAAATTGATTATTATTTCAATCTAATCCCAAAATCATTTTCAAATCCAGCACATTTCTGGAAGGCAGTAAATTCTCTGAAACCGTAAGTCTTCCATCTCATTTCCTCCTCTCACCACAGCAAATGTGTGTTTTTATATCAGACCATCAGGAGATTTGTGCAGCTTTTAATGAACATTTTTCATTCTGCTGGTAACCTGTTTGATGAAACTTACACAGGACCACCTCTGTCCACTATTGATCCAGTCACCCACATAATGACAACTCCTCTTTTTCATTGCAGCCTTTCTCTTTTGATGAAGTGGCCGATGCTCTCCTTTCTATGGATTCTCAGATTTCTGTGGGAGAGGATAAACTTGAGCCCGACTTTTTAAAGCTTGCTGCTCCAGTTGTGCTCTGCTACATGACACATATTTTGAACCTTTCAGTCAAGGCTCAATCCTGGGGCTGTCCTGTTCACACTTTATATCAATGATATGACCTCAGCTGTCACTGGCTGTATATTCATCTTTATGCAGATGACACCATTTTGTTTGTATTGTGAATGATGCACACTCTGACATAAATTCCCTCAACATGCTTTTCTGATCTCCAAGTTGCATCTAGTAATAATAAACTGCTTCTCAATGCAGACAAATCTAAATTCATGTTGTTCAGCAGATCAAAAAAATATGAACCTTGACAGCCTCATCATCTCCACCAACAATGGTACAAATATTGAAAGGCTCACAGAGTAGAAGTACCTTGGTATTTGGATAGATGATAAGTTAACCTTTAAATATATGTTTCCAAAGCTGGTGACTTCTCTACCAATGAAAACTGCTTTCTTTTATAGAAAACAGACTCTCCTTTCTGCTGCTTTGTACAAAGATGCTTGTTGAGGAAAACTTTTTTTTTATCAGTCTCAGACTATGGTGATATTTTATACATGCACACCTCTGCTGCCACTCTGAAGCTCCTGGACTTGTTTATCACTCTGCCTTAAGATTCATCACTGGAGACAGTTATACAGCATCATTGTGACTTGTATACTAAGGTTGGGTGTCCCTCTCTCTGTGTAAGACGTGAAAGACACTGGCTTTTATTGATTTATAAAGATCTTATGGTCTTTTACCTTCGTACATCAGTTCAATGATTTCTTTTGATGTGGGCTCTTATCAAACTGGCTCTAGTGACTGGATTACACTGCAGCTGTCGGCTGTTTTTACTGGAATTTGGGAAAATCCACTTTTTCTTATTTGTGCAGCTGTAATGTTGATAAAACAGGCAGAACAATTTAAAGCTTTCTTCATTTTTATCCATCAGGGCAATTTAAATCTTTAACTGTACTGCATTTTAGTTCTAGGTGTTCTGTTTTACCTGATTAATGTGTTCTACATTTGAACTGTTTTTATTGTATTATTGACACTTTGATTTATTTTTAAATTTTTATTGTAGCTTTTATTGTTTTTTACTTCTTGTTGCCTTTTATGTAAGTTTCTCTTTGGTGTTTTCTGTGTCTAAGTGCTTTTATTTTTTATTGTTTTACTCGGCGACATTGAAAATGAGTCTCTACCTCAAATGTATTTCCAAGTTAAAATAAAGGTTGTAATGAATGAATGAAAATACTGTGTTGTGAAGGTTTTGTATAAAAAGACATTCTGAAATGTGTTGAACTTGTTTGACTTTTTTTGATTTATTGATGTGTCACATGGAACAAAAATGATAAATGTTGATTTAATTTGGCAGCACATTGAGGATAAATCCTACAGTTCCTTAATAACATGAATCCACTTTGACTTCAGACTAAATTCACAGATAAACTGTTCAGACTGACAAACTTTCAAAAGAGCTGTTGTGATTTGTGCTGAAACAAACCAGAAAACAAGAGAACTGAAGGACATTTAAAACTTCTCTTGTGGATTTCATTTTGGTAGATATACACTGTACAAGAGCAAAATACATGAACTGACCTCAGAGTCTTCAGTCCACAGTGTGGACTCTCCAGTCAGCTGACAGAAGCTTCACTCCTGAATCCTTCAGCTTGTTGTCACTCAGGTCCAGTTCTGTCAGATGGGAGGGGTTGGACTTCAGAGCTGAGACCAGAGAAGCACAGTGATCTCTGACAATCTGCAGCTCTCAATCTGAATAAGAATAAATGATGAAGATAAAAAATCCATTTATAATCCAATCAGATGTGTTGAGGTTTTAAATGTGCAGCTCAACATTACTATGTCCTAATCAATGAACTTTTCTCTAAAATGAGCAGAGTGACTTTGTCATTGTGTTATTGTGGATCATCATAATGTCAGCCTTCTACACACATCATCCAAATGTCAGCACGACATTCACACACCTATTCATGTCAACACACATTAATAACATGCTGCTGATCTCAGACCAGTCTGGATATAATCATCAAATCAGACATGTTGTTACTTTCACTTTCATTCTCTTCTGTTTCTTCTGATTCAAACAATCATGTGTCATTTGATGAAAAATACACACAGATATTTTCTGGACAATTTCAAAATGATCAGTATGAAATAAATCAGAGTTTATGAAATAAAAATTCATCAAATCAAGTCTGAACTTTCCCAACATGTTTAACAGCTGTCCCAGCACTTCTGTGCTCTCATTTTAAACCACAGTGTGGACTATCTTCATCACCACTATCATCTTCATCAAACACAGCTGACTGACTGTGAGCTTCATCCTCATCATCTTTAGAAGTGAGCAGACTGACATGAATGTTGTCTTATCTTAAATGGAAGCTGCTACCTTATTATTTATGCTCCTGTTTATGGTCGAGTCACAACACAAAGTGACATAATTTTCTGACAGGAAGCATCATCACATGTTGAAGTGTCGCCTGTCGTTGGTGACACATCAGACACCAAACTTCAAACACCTGACTTTGGAAATATGCTTCACACACTGTGGTGTGTGTGAGTGTGTGTGTGTGTGTGGTGTGTGTGTTTATGTATCAGTTCCAGTATAAATACTGTGTTGTGAAGGTTTTGTATAAAAAAGACATTCCTGAAATGTGTTGAACTTGTTTGACTTTTTTGATTTATTGATGTCTCACATGGAACAAAATGATAAATGTGATTTAATTTGGCAGCACATTGAAGGATAAATCCTACAGTTTCCTTAATAACATGAATCCAGTTTGACTTCAGACTAAATTCACAGATAAATGTTCAGATGACAACTTTCAAAAAGAGCTGTTGTGATTTGTGCTGAAACAAACCAGAAAACAAGAGAACTGAAGGAAATTTAAAACTTCTCTTGTGGATTTCATTTTGGTAGATATACACTGTACAAGAGCAAATACATGAACTGACCTCAGAGTCTTCAGTCGACAGTGTGGACTCTCAGTCCAGCTGACAGACGCTTCACTTCCTGAATCATACAGGATGTTCTCACTCAGGTCCAGTTCTGTCAGATGGGAGGGTTGGACTTCAGAGTGAGACCACGACTTCATAGTGAGGCTCTGAGAGTTGACAGGAATTAAACCTGTGATGACAGAAAATATGAAAGTTAAAGATAATAAAATCTGACACTTTATTATAAAAATAAACTGACAAAGCACATGAACATGAGCGGCTGCAGCTCAGTGGTCAGTCACTGATCACAAGGTTTGTGGTTTGAAATTGAGCTCCTTCTGTCCACATGTCAAAGTGTTTCTGAGCAACATCATCAAACACAAACTGATGTTTGTGGACACAAGTGTCCAAATGACGTGACGTAAACGTTGTTTATTTTGATGAACAGCTGATTTGTGTTTGTTAAACTTTATTTGAATGAAGTGTAAAATCACTGCAGGTTGTTACTGCACTCGTATATATTTACTCAGTCATGTGTTTGTGTGTATTTTGATGAATTTATGTTTCTCCATCTGCTTTTCATCTCACACTAAATTAATTGAATGACTCTGTTGCATTAATTAGTTTCATTAGTACTAAAGACTGAATGATTATCATTTATGGACGATAGTTTTTCTCAAGTGGAGTTCAGCATTTTAACAAGATCATTTCTTCTCTGAGCCTGGTGAAGATAAAAATCCTCAGTGAACTGAACCTACTGAACTCTCCTTCACTGGCAGATTGAACTGGAGGACGTCCCAGGAGTGACTGTGTCTGAGCTGCTGTCTGAGGAAATCAGCTGACAAATACACAAAGACTGTGGCTGCAAATTCAATGAAAACCACCGTGGAAATGAGAGCTGCTACTTTCTTGCATATGTTGCCTTTAGTGTCACTGTTGTGAAACGGTGCAGAAAGGAAACACGTTGTCTGACAGTTTGTGTTTGCATTTCTCACATTAGGGTGACCAGATGGAAAGCTTCAAAGTTGCCATCAAGTCAAAATCTCTCATGTTTCATTGTTTTTATGACATGTGTATTGATCTATATGTCAGCGGCAGTGGAAGACATCTATCAGGCCTGATGTCGGGGCAGGGCCTCAAACATCAGCAGAGACTCAGCTCACCCTGCCACCACCTCATCAAACTTCTCCCCTCTGGCAGGACATACAGGAAATACATGCACACACCACAAGACTGAAAAACAGCTTGTTCCTAAAGCTGTAAAACTGCTGAAACACGCTGAACCCCCTCCCACACCCCCACAAACTCCCACTAGAGAAGGCAAGCTTTTGTCTCTGACTGAGAAGGTGAGACAAGGCATGTGGAGCAAACAACTCCTGAAGAAGGTTATCTGCAGGGAGACGTCCTGTTCACTGCCCCACCAGGAGATGTTCTGGGCTACGGAGCCAAACATCTCTGAGCGCTGGTCCCAGCTGATGACCTGCAGCTAACAAGTGGGCACGGTGGAGGAGCAGCAGGTCTCGAGCTGGCAGGATGAACACCTACCTGTTCACATTAAATACATTCTTAAAAAGAAAAAACATGTTTTGACTGATTTTTATGTCTTTTTGTTTACAACATAATTCTGTATGATTCCATATTTCACAGTTTTGATGTCTCCAGTATTAATCTACAATGTAGAAAAATAAAATTAAAGAAAAACATATACACAATATTATCTTTTTATTCTTTTACATTTCTATATTTTTATATTTGTATATTTCTATACTTGTATATTGTGTTCTTTCTTTATTTTTCTAATGTTCTTTGTACCTTTTCTAATCTCAGGGAGTTCATCATAATTTCATTGTGTTGTTGTTGCAGCAGTACAATGACAATAAAGAATCTTGAATCCTAGTTTTGGCGTAGAGATGTCTGCCTTCTCTACAATATAACAGAGCTAGATGGCACTAGTCCTGTGGGGCTCAAAGTGACAAAAAAAATACATTTGAAAAATTCAACATCAATGTCTCTTTCAGAAATCAGGACCTGGTTCTCAAAATAATCCACAGACTTTGTTGTGAGCAGTGTTCATGTAGGAACTACTTTCTTTCTGCAGTTGATCGACTAGAACTACTTTAGAATCGAGCACATAATCCACAGACCTCGCTCAGTGAACGTAGCAGTGAAGTGTGTCAACAGTTTAGGATGTTTGTCAGTGAATAAGTGCTACACCTCCTCAGAACCAAGACAAGTTCCTGTGTCTGCTAAAAGAGGGTTAGTTCTGAACTGAACCACAACATCAGCCAGGCTGAACTAGCAGAGACAGAGAGCTTCATTACTGGTTATAAAACAAATCATTTCTAGTGCAGCAAATCATCTGAAAAGATGTTCATTGTTGGAACTAAACCATGTAAAATCACACCTTTTATTAATGAGGATGGAGAGGGGGATGTTTGGTTTGTTCTTCAAGAGGGAGGATGGCCTCCCCTCACATCCTCTCTCAAAATCAATCAATAATTATAGATATTAGGTAGAAACTGTGAAAATGAACAGAATAGTTCTTCATATGAAATAGATCAGAAACTGCTGAGAAGAAATATGACAGCAATAACTGAATAAAAGATAAGTGAAAAAACTTCCATCAGATCACAAGTATTACATGTCTGTGTGTCTGTATATAAAAGATCAATAAACAGACACATTATAGAAACATAGTGCACACACTGTAAAAAATAAAACTACTGTCAAAACATTTTCAAGTCCTCATATTTCCCTGTGAATTTGTATCAAACCTCCATCAGCCAAAGAAAGACAGAAGATGACAGAAGAAACTTGTGTTCACTGACTTGATAAACTATAACACAAACAATGAGTTTTGTGATATTTGTGTTTAACACATGTTGAATTATTTCTATTATTATTATTAAACATTTGTCTTCATTATTATTATTTTAATTCTAGTTGAAGAAAACTTTTACAGTGTAGAAGTTTTATATTGTGCATGTGTGTAAAAGTCTCTTTAATACTGAAGGCTTCAGCTTTTGTTGTTGCTTTATAATGTTGATAATCACATCTGGACTTACCGAGCTTTCTGCAGTTCTCACAGCTGGAATCAGTCTCAGTCGTCCCTCATCTGATGTGTTGTACTTTTCAGGTCAAACTCATCAGAACCTCCTCTGACATCTGCAGCATGTAGGCCAGAGCTGAGCAGTGGAACACAGAGAGTCCCTTCTCTGATCTGTTCTCTGACTTCAGGAACTCTTGGATCTCTGATGTACTGAGCGGTCGTTCATCTCTGTCAGACAGTGGAGATGTTGATGCTTCTGTCAGGAGAGATCTTATAATGTTCATCTCCTTCAGGTTGTTGATGGCTCTCTGGATGATTTCTGGACTGTTTTGTCTCCGACCCAGCAGGTCTCTGAGGAGTCTCAACCCAGCAGGCCTCCTGAGTCTCTCTGACCCAGCAGGCCTCCTAAGAGTCTCTGGTTGGACTCCAGAGAGAGGCCATGAAGGAAGCGGACAAACAGGTCCAGGTGACCATTTTTACTTTTGAGGGATTTTCTCCATGGCTCTCTTCAGGAAGTCATCCAAAGATAAGTTGTTTCCACGGTCTGAGTCTCTGTTCTTTCCCCAGGAAGTCCTCAGTACTGTGTGTTCCAGTTGGTGTAACAGTGGAAATGTAGACTGCAGCCAGAAACTCCTGAACGCTCAGATGAACAAAGCAGTAGACTGTTTTCTGGAAGATCACACTCTCTCTTTTGAAGATCTCTGTACAAATCCTGAGTACACCGAGGCCTCTGTGACATCCAGACCACACCGCTCAGGTCTTCTTGGTAGAACATGATGTTTCCCTCCTCAGATGTTCAAACGCCAGCCTCCCCAGCTCAGAAGAACTTCCCTGTCAGCCTCCGTCAGCTCCTGTGGACTCGTCTCATGTCCCTCATGGTACTTCTTCTTCTTCCTCTTTGTCTTGAACCAGCAGGAGAGTGTGAGTACGGTCAGTCAGGGTCTTGGGCAGCTCTCCTCTCTGCTCTGTAGTCAACATGTGCTCCAGAACTGTAGCAGTGATCCAGCAGAAGACTGGGATCAGACACATGATGTGGAGGCTCCTGGATGTCTTGATGTGTGAGATCATTCTGCTGGACAGATCTTTCATCACTGGACCTCCTCCTGAAGTACTCCTCCTTTGGGCGTCAGTGAAGCCTCGTGCTTCTGTTACCCTGTCAACACATGAAGGAGGGATCTGATTGGCCGCTGCAGGTCTGGAAGTTATCCAGACCAGAGCCGAGGGAAGCAGATTCCCCTTGATGAGGTTTGTCAGCAGCACGTTGACTGATGACTCCTGTGTGACATCAGGACACAACTGACTGTTGTTGAAAATCCAGTGAAAGTCTGCTTTCATCCAGGCCGTCAAAGATGAACAGAAGTTTACAGACAGCAAGCTTCTCTGCTGTGACCTTCTGTAATGTTGGATGGAAAACATGGAGCAGCCTGAGAAGACTGTACTGCTCATCTTTGATCAAGTTCAGCTCCCTGAACGAAAGCAGAATCAGCAGACTGACATCTTGGTTTTCCAAACCCTCTGCCAGTCCAGAGTGAACTTCTGCACTGAGAAGGTTTTTCCAACACCGGCGACGCGTTGGTCAGAACCACTCTGATGTGTCTCTGTTGGTCAGGTGAGGCTTTAAAGATGTCCTGGTACTTGATTGGAGTGTCATGGAGGGTCTCTTCTTGGACGTTGTCTCCAGCTGTCTCACCTCATGTTGGGTATTAACCTCTTCACTCTGTCCCTCTGTGATGTAGAGCTCAGTGTAGATCTGTTGAGGAGGGTTTCACTTCCTGTTTCATCACTTCCTTCAGTCACCACATTCACATCTCCCTCTCAGACTGATCTTTATGTTCATCTGAAACCTCTGCAGACCACCGTTCCACTAAAAAAGACAAAAAGCTGTGAGACAAACAAAGACAATCTGTTGGTATTTTCATTACAATAAAAAAACAATGTAAGAATATATAAAGAAGTAAAGGTTATAAAGTCCAGTTTCAAGGAAACATCAGAAATTCTCTCTTTTTCTCTGACTTCCTTTGACTGTGTGTCCGTGTTAGAGATTCATGATATGGATTTTATTCAGTGATACTGATAATTTGATTCTCATGGTGATACTGATAAGATAACTGTTAATTTCACATTTTTGTATTTTAAAAAACAGGTTCATATAACCTGTAGTGTAAACTTCTCAAATATATTTCAGCTTTTATGAAGCATTTTGCCAAAGAATTCAAATTAAACATTGAAACAATCTGTCAAATCAGATATTATTATAACTGATATTTATTATATTAATACAGATCTGACTGATATAACTGTGATAGGCCAATATCAGCTGATCATTTATCAGTCCTGATATTTTATGTTCTTCCTCAGTCGGTGTAGGTGTTTGATTGACAGCAGAGGCGGACAGGCTGGCTGCAGCTCTTATCTAAACCAGGAGCCCTTACAAGATTTACAGGGACCCCTCATGTATGTCCCCTGGAATAATTAGATAAAGTCTGTTTTTTACTCTCCTATAGTCTGATTTATGTGAAAGATGTACAGATGTGCAGTCTTACTTTGTACAGTACTGCTCTGACTGTCGGTTTGCAGTCCAGGTTTTGTTCTGTGAGGTAAAAATACTGTTTTGTCATGGAGTCTGGAGGCTGTGAGAGAGAGCAGGACGGCAGCTTCAGTCTGAAGATTAATGTCACCAATTCACCCCAGTAGAGACACGGGGACAGTCAGACACAGACGGCTACATGGATCCATCTGTACACATCTGAAGATCATTTTCTCAGATTCTGAATAGTTAAAAATCTTCTATGAACATTTTATGGAAGTTTAAATGATGAAATGGAGGTTCTCAGGTGTTTTGATGAAGAAATAAATAAGATCCATCTTAGTTTGAAACAGTATCTGCACTCATAGTTCTGCATCATGAATATAAATATTTTAGCATCTTGTCTTAATCTTTATGAATCATCTTCCATCAGGTCAGTTTACAGTAAAAAACAGTCTCTTACTTTGTGTCTGAGGGTCCAGGTTCATTACTGAAGACTGGAGGACGATCTTTGGACAGTCACTCTTCATGGACAGACAGCTGGACACTGGGAGACTCTGCTCTTGTCTGTTGGACTGAACTCTTGCAAACACCAACATGTTTTTATTCAGATTACATGAATCCTTCATAAATCCTCTGATCAAAGTCATTGATGAAGCTCTAAATACACAAACTGCTGCTGCTGTTGATAATCAGGAGTTTAACAGTTTGTATTAGTCTCTTAGATTAAATTACAACTTTTCTAGCTGTACTGACAGCTGTCACAGATACTAAGAGGAAGACGGGACAAATTATTTATTTTATTGTTTGAAATTATTATTTGTGTCTCAGATAACATTAAGAAAATTTGTATAAACACAGTTTAAAAAGTCATTTTCTGTGACAATAATCATTGAGGTTGTTTTAGAAGTTTTTAAAGTGAATCCAACAGAGATCAGTAGGGTCGGTTACTGAACCAATATGACATCAGTTCTTTACGACCAGAACCAATGGACCGAATCACAACACAGATTTCAGTGCTCATTTCAGAGCCACACGCCTGAGCTGTTGATTGAAAGTTGTCCTCTGGTTCAGACGTTACAGACACATCAATAAACATGTGTAGTTAACATTAGTGACAACACTCTCTCTACATGGCTCTGGCAGCAGGCAGCCTGTTAGCTCGTAGCCTCCGTAAATACCATTAAAATGACAAACTAAACGCTCTAAAGTGTGGCTGTATTTCACTGGAAACAAGTCCAACACTGGCAGGACGTCAAACATGGTTAAAAACAACTGCATGTAAAGAGGAGAATCAGCTGATGACACACAGGAAACACTTGAAAGCAGAGAGATGCACCGTACTTGACTGCTTGTGTGGACCCATGATGAGCTCATCAGCTGACAGTGTGGGCGTCTCTGACCAGAGATCAGAGCATCCATATAAAACATAGATTTGATGTGTCTTGATGATGATGACAGCAGCCTTTCTCAGGTTAGCAAACATCATCATGTTTCTACAACTCAACATTTAATTTGCTGTTATTAGTACTGTAACTGTTATTTAGTGTTAAATTAATGTAGTTCAGTTGGGTTTTATTTATTATGTGAATTTGTTCTGGAAGTTTGTTCAGTGTTTTGATAAATTTAAGTAAAATTTAAACTGTTAACAGTTAATATAGCAACAAAAAAGACGTTCTTTAATGTTGTTGAGTGTCATTTTGTGCTTCTTAAAAAAACAACAGAATCAGTTTAGACACCCGATGCCATTTTAAAAGCATCATGTTGACACCGTTATCATAAAAACCAAATGATATCCAACCCTGGAGGTCACTGATCATCCTGTCAGAGTTCAGTCCAGTCAGCAACAGTACATAAGGTAGGGAGCTGATATTACTGCTGCTGGACAGTGAGGTGATGTGAACAACAGGATGTGTGAAAGCTCCTGATTTTAAAACACATCTGACAACTAGAGCTTGTTGTGAAATGTGGAGGTTTGTCAGAGGATTCATTTAATAATGTTTAAACATACTGTCCTCCCCGGTGAGAGTATGGTAAGTGTAGACGTGTATACAAAAACCATTCTTTGATCATGAAGCACAATGTTACTCTACAACATTACCAGCAACACTGAATGAGTTAGTTATCAGTACTCTTACTTTGTGTCTGAGGGTCCAGGTTCATTATGAAGACTGGAGGACGATCTTGGACCAGTCACTCTTCAGAGACAGACAGCTGGACACTGGAGACTCTGCTCTGTCCTCCTCTCCTCTTTCACACAAACACTCATCTTCTGATCTGAACTCAGTCTGAGAGAAACAGGAAACACTGACTGTGAGCTCAGAGAACAAGAATCAAGAAAAAACAAGTTTGTTCAAGAGTCAAACACAGAGCGTAACAGAGAGACAGACACACACACACACACACACACACACACACGACACACACACACAGTGTACAGTATAATAAACCAGCTCAGTTTTCTTTAAATCTGTTTGTTTTCTCAGGTTACAGCAGGTTTAATGTGAATTTTTCAGCCAATCAGACTTTGTGTCACAGCTGA
Organism: Lutjanus argentimaculatus; assembly: GCA_034769285.1. NCBI lineage: Eukaryota > Metazoa > Chordata > Actinopteri > Lutjaniformes > Lutjanidae > Lutjanus > Lutjanus argentimaculatus. The sequence continues at coordinate 22,005 of JAWZSL010000165.1, forward strand.
ATCAAATGTTGACTTCATTCTAACATTTCTTTCCTCTACAGTCCACAGGGAGAAAACTGACTCACACACTTTGACAGTAAAATCATCTAATGTTGTATTAACACTCACCTGCTCAGCCTTCAGTTCTCCTCGTCTGTTCTGATCTGTTCACTCAAAATGGAGCCTGAACGTTTGATGAACTCTTTCACTTTAGGTTCCCTCCCTGTTCTCATGCAGCCTACCTGGATCACCTGAGCAGTGTTGCTCTCCCTCTACATTTACAGGAAATCACTTTATCTGTGTGTGTGTTGTTCACACTGATGTGTTTATGAGCGTCTCTCTTGGTTTGAACAGATGAATTAAAGGTATAGTTAGCGATCATAATCGACGCTTTTTTTCAAAATCACCGTATTTCTCCTCACAATCTGCAAACTGTCATTCTGAGAGCATGCTGAAAAAAAAATCTTGTTTCAAGACACAGCTCTGAATTTCAGCAGGTAAATCTGTGACCAATACATATCCTAACAACAAAAAACTTACAATAAAACCAACATATCCAACAAACATAGCACACAAAACAAAACATACAGTTACACATAAAAAAAAATAGTGCTGTCAAACAATTAAAAATTTTATCAGATTAATCACAGGGTTGCTGTGTGGATTAATTTCGATTAATCACGATTAAATATTCATTTTTAATCTATATTAATCACGTTTCATTTTGATGAGCAAACAGACTCAAGAAAGAAGGGAATATATATATGCACTTATCATGTTTATTTAAACACCTTTAAGGGTTCATGTTAACAAAAAACAAACATTTATCCACATTAATGTGGCCCTGTTATTCATGTTTTTGTATTAATGCAGCAGGATCATTTACATCAGTGTCACTCTGAGCAGACAGCAAACTGCACACCGACACACACCGAGGAGATGAAGAGGAGAGACAGACTCTTCATCATGACTTACAATAATGCAGCACAGTCACAAACGTTTTGTGGAGGAGACCAGCGTCGTCAGTTTGGACTTTAGAAAGACCGATATTTTTATCTGTAGTGTTTAAACCACAGAACTGTACAGTAACATCAGGATTCATCATCACTAAAGTTTTTATATCGGTCGGTGTTTCACTTCTCTCTCTCTGCTCAGACTTATTTTAACTTTTACTTGGTTTCAGGTGGAGCTGCAGCTCCATCAGCAGTCGCTCGTCTCCTTCCTCTTATACTTTTGTTTTCTTTGTGCTGAGCCAGTCGCTTAAACAGACAACTCTGTTTACATTGTCGGGTGACAGAAACACGCCTTCGCAGCTGCGCGCTGATTCATTTCCAGCTGATCAAACCAAGGGAGTAGGTTTGATTTTGACATTGGTGGGGACATAAAAGTGCTCCAAGGCAGCGCTCCTGAAAGTTGTTTGTTTTTTTTGTTTTTTTGTATTTGCAATCATAATTTCATGTCATGTAGAGCTGATCAAACAAGCAAACAATCAAAGTCAGAAAAAAAAAAATCTGTAACTGACGTGTTTATAATGCATATCTGAATATCTAAAGAGAATACAAGAATTTAATGCATTCTGCAGTGTTATAGGTTAAAGCGACTAATGAAAGACAAGGAGGCAACTTTGAAGAGTTCTCATCTTTACTCTGTAGAACAACTGTGCATCATACTGTCAATTAACATACTGTCCATCAACAACATTGGAAATACATAAATACAATACAACAAAACATAAATGAAATGTTAAAATATATATATATTAATGGTTTGTCACTAATACTCAGATACAAGCAGATTAGTGTCCACTGGTCTGTAACAGAAATGAACTGCTGGCAGATTTCTGTCAGGTCAGTGTAATATTGAGAGAATGTTGGTAACATGTGCGTTTAAAAGCCACGAAAACAGTCAGTTTATCACATTAAAATCCCACGTGAGGGCAATTACTGTTCAGAACACATTAATTTAAGGTTAGACTGATATTATAACCATAATATTCATGTTGATTTCCGGGAATAAATTTTTTGGTTGCCCTCCCTACTTACACTCGCGGGTGCAGATACATGCCCTGCCTCCTCTCCTCCAACTAACAGGTTGCAAGTAGCTTTTACAAGCAGATGGAGTGACAGCGGGGACGGCCAATCACATGTAGCCTATGTTAGCGAGAAACCGGCAGGGCCAATTGGAGAGCGATATTTAGGTTAGAGGCGGGACTTCTAGCAGAGACCGACTGTTAACCCTTTGTGTGCCATAATCATTGACTAAACACTACGGACAGCGGTTGTTATTGATAGTGACCACACATTAGTGGCTGGATATTGGTAGGGACGTGTCCTTAGCATCCCTACCCTATTCTACGCCCCTGGATCAAACTATTGATCAGGCAAATATAACAGAATGTGCGTTAACGCGCGTTAAAAAAAATATTAGTGGCGTTTAAAAGGAATTTGCGTTAATGCGTTATTAACACGTTAACTTTGACAGCCCTAAAAAAAAATAAACTTTTTTTTTTTTTATTTATTTATTTTTTTCCTACACCCCTTGCGATCGACTTGGGATCAGTCCGCGATCTACCAGTAGACCGCGATCGACTGGTTGGGCACTCCTGATCTATAACTAATATCTAACCAAGTCAGCTCTGCCTCTCTGCCCAGTCTGAGATGTTTTTCACATGTTTCAACACTTGTATTAACAAAAATACAAACAAAAACAAAGACTCAGCTACAATATACACAGTAAAAATAAAGAAATACTCTAACACATATTTACCGTTAACCCTCTCAGTTACTACATCCATTTATCTGCCTCTTAAACCCTCTTATTACCTTCACATATGGAAATATTTGAACCTTTTCTGTTTCAGGATTAGCAGCGCTGTTTGAAAATGAACAAACATTTGTTGTGAGTAGATCCACTGAGGATTTGAGAGGAATTTTATACAAGTAGAATGAAAAGTTTCAGGTTGAAAATGCATTGATTGATTGATAGTCCAAAACATAAACAAAACAATACTGAATGTGTCAAATATGATTTATCATTGATATTTGTGAGGTCTGTGGTGGAACTGACAGTAAATATTGGCTCACAATGGTACTGAAAACAACATGACTTTGAATACATGGAGGTCAAAGATCAACACCTCGTCAATGAAACAGAGCTACACTGAGAGGAGGAGCAAAACTCTGCACCTTTCTTCCAATCAAAGTTTGTCTGAGTCAAAGCAGAGCTGCAGTCCAGACGAGTCTCTCTGTTTCTCTCTGAAGAAAAATTCAACTGAATCCAGGTTTTTCTCTGTCAAACACTGGTGAGTACACTGACCTGCAAAGACAAAATGCATCAAACTAAATATCTGGTTATCTGGTCAAAATTCAGGTAAAACCACAATCTCTGTGAAAAATACTGCCAGAAAAGTGTCATTTTAGATTTAAAAATGACGTAAATGTTTCCAAAACTAAACAGTTAAAAGTCAAACCACAGTAACTCCGGCTAATTTAAAAGTTAGACAGAATGCAGCCTGCAAGGTATCAAATGAAATAACCCAGAAACTTCAAGTCAAATAATACCTGCATTCAATCCTTTTTGTACCCAGATCTATTAAAAAAAGATTATTTGTGTGGTTTTTCACACACGTCAAGCGTTCTTCAGTTTAATGTGATGTGTGATTGACCCTCAACTAGCAGCTACATACAGTCTGTGGTGCTGAAGTCAAGTGTGGTGAAGCAGTTCAGCTGCTGAGATGGAAACAAAACATTTGAAAAAGTATGGAAGTTAAAAAAAGTGATCAAATGAAGTACTCTGTTGGTATCTGTATCACTTTAAGGGTACTGTTATTGATACTGGTATCATAACTTTTGAAACAATAACGAGACCTCGTCACAGCATTTACAACTTTTTCTGACCTGTTTCTTTCCTGTAATTGATCAATTTATTTTGATGCTCCAACATCTTAATATTTGAGTTTGTTATAGCACATACATATAAAGAAGTCACTAAATCCAACATAACAGACACAGAAACAACACAAAACAACTCTTAAGTCCTGTTAAAAATGAACTAACCTCATTTAGATGACCTTTGGATTGTCTAAAGTACAGAGTATTTGATTTCACATGACAAATTCTGTAATTGTCTATAAAGGCATTATTGGAGATATTGTGAAACTGTGATTTGTTTTGCTGGAACCACTTTATCCAGTACGGCAACTCCGGTCAGAGAGCAGGCGCAGAACAGGGAACAGTTCAGGTTCTTTATATAGAATTCAATGACTGGCAGCATCACAGATGAACCTTCAGGGTAATGAACTGACTTTAAGATGAGGGATGGAGAACGTGGAACGTAGAATATAGAATGCAGAATGGTTTCTGTAAGACAGAATAAAATATACAAATAATATTCACTATGTTTAAATACTGAATGCACTGTGCTTACTGCTCCAGCAATAACATACAAGTGCTATGTAAACACAAATGTCTGACAGAATAACCAGACAGAAGAGCTTAGTTGGTATTACACATATACACACAATGCAAATGAGCAATAAGACAGCTAGCTGGCCAGCATTAACTCAGTTGGTGAGTGAGCCAAATTAACACACAGCAGTAGCTCAGAAAACAGCTCAGAAAATACACATCAGCCTCAGCAACTTAACAGAACATAATATGGGCTTCACACAACATTTATCTCTCATAAAACAACCAGCAGATACATTCTTTAGGCAATTAGTAACTTACTTTCTTCATGAACGCATTCTGTGTGGATGAGAAGCAGCCTCTGTGCAGCATGTGCTCGTTAACTCCACACACACCCAGTATAAAACATCACTAGGACCCTACAGCACACCTGAGCTGTCCAAAAAGGTGCCTGACTAAACAACACAACACAACATCCTGTTTTAATGAAATAACAGGGAATTTACAACAGGCATCAAACTGATGTTTTACAACTTATACAGGGGTGACGTGCAGTTTGATAAAGTACTGGAGCACACCTACGACACATGCACATGTTTTACTGATGCTTCTGACTAATCAGTGGAACAGACGGGCCGGGTCATAAACATTCAGATTAGTTTTGAATGGGTTGGGTTAGGGTTAGGGAGACTGTGTGCACATTATGCACCATATGCAGGAGTGAAACTTCTTTGATTCTTTAATTATCTTTAAATATCATCACATCATTTTACCCTATCAGACAGTTTCTCTAACATGTTGTCATAATTAGCAAATGAATTCTTGAGTTATAGCCACAAATGTGTTTAGTGAGGTCACCGTGACCTTTGACCACCAAATCCTTCTGCATACAGCCATGACTGTGCACAAAGAATAAGGCTGATCTTTCCAGTAGTATGCAAGATGAGCTGCAGACAAACTTCAGGTCCATTGATCACACACACAAGTGATTGTATGATCCCCTCACATCCTGGTGCACATCATTGGTGTGGAGGAGCTGAGCCCCGAACTGAGTGAAACACAGAGCGGAGGAGAGGAGGGGAAACTAACACAACTGTAAATGACAGCAAACACCCTCACACTGGGCTGTAATGAAAGGACCGTACATAAATTAGCTCAATAAATATCATCATAGATACAGAACTAAATTAAGTCCCACCCACACCAGAGAGGAAATCAATTCATCGCTCTCCATCAGCTTTGTATTGTGTGAAGGCGCCTCCTTGTCATTTCTGTCTGCTTGCAAACAAAGACTTGGTCAAAAGCTCGTAAATGTCTGGGTCATGTATGGTCAGTGTGCGAACATGTGGCCACTTAGTTGATAAATGAAAAAAAAATCTGAATAGAAAATGAAAATCAAAGCATTTTTAAAATTTCAACAGTCGACACATCATGACAACATTTCTCCTCCTCAATGTTCACATTTGTTTACTTGGTAAACTTGTAGTCGTGTGTGTTTTTTGTTGCTTCTGCCTGAGTTTGGACACAATGACTGAAAGGAACCACTAGAGGGAGCTACAGTCCAGATGGACACATCAGTCCATCACATCCAAACTCATGTTGTCTTCTGTCTCTGCTGTCCTGCTGCTCATCACTGTTCATGTCAGCACATTTTACACACATACTAAAGTCTCTGTGCTGTTTAATGCTGCCTTTCTATCATTCATCATTCACTTACTATTAAATGCAGATAAAAATAGACAGTAAATGTCTTTAGTTTTTGTCCCTTTGGTCAAATGTGTCAACACAACAACATGAGGAGACGTTGGTGCGTCTGTTTATTGACACTGAGATGTGGACATGACTGTGAGTCAGCTGTGTTTGTATTGTAATACCTGTTGTGAACTTATTCAATCTGCCCCTGACAAATACCCCCCATATTATAAGAATAAAAAAGTCCAACTAACAGTGAAACTCATCAGAAACTAAAAGCAAACATTTTACTCGAGTATCTGTACTTGTACTTGAGTAAAGACTGTGTGGACTTTTGCCTCCTCTGCTCACCTGGAGCTTTAAGAGAGGATGTTTTGAAGCCGGACGCCCAACTTCTGTAGGTCATATAGAGGCATCAGGATGAAACTGAGACTGTTTATAACCTGTTATAAACTCACTGTAGGAGCTTTAAGTCACCACCTCTGCAAGTGACGTCACTACGTTCTTTACCACAATCCAGGGGTGTCCAACCTGCGGCTTCGGAGCCACATGTGGCTCACAGACTGGTGAAAGTGAGGCGGAGCTCATTTTAACTGCTTATTAACACTGATGGTTAGTTTGATCTAAACTAAAGCTTCATATTTGATAAAACTGATGACATGTTTTGTATTTAAAATATGAATGTGAAGAGTAAGCAGTAACTACAGCTGTTAAATAAATGTAGTGGAGTCAAAAGTTGAAGATTTCCTTCTGAAATCTATTAGAAGTAAACAGGAGCATCAAGTGGATGTACTCAGTACAGTACTGGAGTAAATGTACTTGGATACTTTCCACCAGTGGAAATAAAGAAAACAAAGATGGTGCTTTGATGTTTGACTTGAATCCAGCTGCAGCACTTTTTCACCCTTAAAGCTCCTTCAGGGGAAACATGAGGAGAAAAGTGGATTTGAAGACGTTCATCAAATGTCAAATCTTCCTGATTCACAGCTCAACTTCATATTTATGTTGATGGATTTTAGTCGTGTTCATGTCACAGGTTTGAAACCTGCCAGAACAAAGTAGCTCACAATCACAATCACAAATACTTTATTGATCCTCGGGGGGGAAACTGGTCATGTTACAGGTGCTCCCATTCAACAATACAAACATATAGAAGCACAGAGAAATGACAAGAATAGAAAAAGAACAAGTCTGTCAAAATATCTACATTCTACTACAAAATATAAAAGAGATCATAGAACAATAATAACTAAATATATACAACAGCAAGTTCACCAGTAAATATGGGCCTTATTCTACAATATATACCAGAAATATATTCATATAAAAACAGCAATAAATGGAAAATATGAGAAGAAATAGAAAGAACAAATACATCATCATCATCATCATCATCATCATCATCATCAGTGGTTATTTAAATTCCTCCAGTTTGATTAAATCAGGGTTTCATGTTTTAACTTGTGTGCTGAGTTGAATTTCAAAGCCAGTTGAACATTTTAAATCCAGTTGAACTAAATGATGAGGATGTTGAATTTTTGCCAAATGAAGACAGGAAGCGTTCACATCAGCAGTTCAGAGGAAACGGTGCCATCTGGTGGCAGAAAGCAGCTCCAGCAGGAGCTCCACAACATGAACAAGTGCTTCAACACTGATTTCTGAGGGGAAAAAGCTCCACAGGTCGACTTTATGTGTCTGTGTTGATCCTGTCATGTGAAAAGCAGCAGGCTCACACATCAAACTGTGATTCACTGATGCTGCAGGAAATATGAGCATCAAAATGTTTTCACTTGTCAAACTTTACATTGAAAACTTTCTGCCTGATCAGCCACATGTGGAGCAAATCCACCGTATGTGTGACTGATTTCAAAACAAGGCGTCTGCAACATAAAGACAGCAAATGAAAACCATCTTCCATGGCAGAGTGAAGCTTCACGCTGAGTTGTTACCACCTTGTTAAGTCATCATTATCTCATGATTATCATGACTCAGCATGTTGAACCTCAAACTACACAATTGACAAATAGCTGCTCCACTTTTATCTGTAATGTACAAATAGTTTATAAAAACACAAACAGCAGAGTTCATATTTGTTGAAGCCACAGGAAGTAAGTTGATCATGTGATTGTTTTGATTCTCTCAGAATAAAAACAAAGCGGACTTCCGGTGGTGCCATGTTGGATAACACAGCATAAAAAGTTAGCTCTCGAAGAAACCAATTAAAACTAGCTCTTTTAAACATCATTAACAACGGAAAGCGGGCCAAAGTCAAGGAAACTTGACAACGAAAGTCAAGAACAACAAAAAAAGATGGAGACTAGGTCTAACAAGAAAGAAAACGTGAATATTGAAGATACGGACTCGGCGAGGGGAGCCATGCCGGAGAAGCGACCCGTTGGCGGGGAACAGGACTCGGTAATATTGGCGGAGCTACGCAAGTTAAGACAAGAGCACACAGAAGCGGCAAATGACAACAAGAAAGCTCTGGTGAGACTAGAAACTAATGTAAAGGAGCTTGTGGAGAGAACTGTCTCGCTGGAGCAGTGAACTGTGGACATGGAAGAAAGGTTGGGGGAGACTGAAGACAGGGCAGCGCGGCTGGAAAGATCAGTCGCCTTTCTTCTTCACCAAGAGGCCATGTTAACTGCGAAGTGTGACGACTTGGAATCAAGGTAGAGACGTAACAACATACGGATACACGGGATCCCAGAGGGATCTGAGAAAGACAACACCATAGGATTTGTGACTGACTTCATCCGCTCATCACTAAAAATCCCCGCGGCCATGGACATCCGCATAGAAAGAGCACATCGCTTGCTGATTGCCAAACCGAAAGAGAGCGCGGCACCCCCGCGAGCCATCATCACCCGCTTCATTGACCACCAGGTGAAAGACCGCATCATACAGCAAGCATGGAAACAAAAAATAACATATGAGGGACGGACCATCTACTTCAACCAAGACCACACTACCGAGATACAGAAGAAGAGGAAACAAGTGTGGGATGTCATAAAAAAATTGAAGGAGAAAAACATAAAGGCACAGTCTCCATATCCTGCACAACTGAAGGTGTTTCTGGAAACAGGGACTAAGACATTCACCACACTGATGGAGGCTGCACCCATGCTGAAGAACATGGGGATTCATGTGGAGGAGGACGAGTGGGAGAAACTACAGAGAGTGAGGATGCAGGGCAGCTGGACCGCTGCAGCAGGACAGAAGGGGAAGAGGAGACAGCCACGCATCACAGAGGCAGACCTACAAGCCCTCATTCAGTGAACTCTGAGGTTCACAGTGGTAAGGAATAGACAATAGTCTGGATCTAAAAGTGAAAACAATCCTGAAGTATATATAATACGGACAATCTGAATATCTGGCTAATAGAATGCTTAAAGAGTATAAAAAGAGCTAGTTATGGGATTTAAGTACTGCCTATACATATTAATGTCAAAATTGGTTGAATGAGTGAAACTGGAGCTCAATTTTGAGTAAGTAGCAACTTAATTACATCTGAGAAGTTGCAGGTGCACATTGTGCTATTTCCCCAGAGAGACTTCGCCACATCTCTCTGATGATGGGACTTTTGGGGGTTTATTGTTGTTGTATATTAGTTCAAAGGGAGATGTGTATTATTCGTTTGTTTTTTCGCTGTGTACTGTTTTGCACGGTTGTTTTCATTTATAGGAGGAACAGAGCTGATGGCCTACAACTTAAAGTATCGTGAATAGGTTGAACCTTGTTTCTTATAATGTGCATGGTTTAAATCATCCCATTAAGAAGAAGAAAATATTGAGTCAGTTGAAGAAACTACAATGAGTAATTGCACTAATACAAGAAACTCACCTGAGTGAGAATGAACATAAAAAACTGAGAAGGGAATGGGTAAACCAAGTTTTCCATGCTTCATATGGCAAGAAAAGGGGGGTGGCCATACTAATTAATAAATCTTTACCTTTTTCTGCAGAGAAAGTGATTAAAGATGATATGGGAAGATATATCATGGTGGTTGGCACAATAGGAGAATTAAACATCTATGCACCAAATGAGGAGAATGAAACATTCTTCAAAAACATAGCTAATATAATTTCCAGTAATGGTCAAGGGATGATAATTATGGCGGGGGATTTTAATACTATACAGGATGGTAAATTAGACAGGTTGCCATCAGAGAAGGGACCAAATACAAAAAAATCCAGAGTACTAAATAATGTTATAAAAGAATTAGGCCTTATTGATCCATGGAGACATAATAAACCTAAAGGAAAGGACTTTACCTTCTTTTCTAACTCACATGGTAGTTACTCGAGAATAGACTTTTTCTGTGTGTCAAAACAACAGATACACAAAGTCAGGAATTGTAGTATAGAGTCTATAACTATAAGTGACCACGCCCCCATTACACTATCTCTTGAGCTGAGTAGGGAATCCTTCTTTAGGCACTGGAGACTCAATGTGTCGATCCTATCAGATGAAAAGGTAATCGAAGAACTAAAGCAACATTTAAAGGAATATTTTCAAATAAATGACAATGGCGAGGTCTCGCCATCAATTTTGTGGGAGGGAGGAAAAGCAGTCATAAGAGGGAAAATAATAGAAATAACATCCAGATTGAAAAAAGCTCGATTGAAACAGCAAGGAAAACTAGAAAGCAAAATCAGAGAGTTGGAGTTAGAACATAAAAGTTGTGGAGAGAGACACAATCAGGACGGTGGAGGCCATCCTAAACAACATGGATCATCCACTGCATAACACCTTGATGGACCAAAGAAATAATGGTGGTGGAAGGCTTCTCTCTCTTCGTTGTAGGACAGAGAGATACAGAAGATCTTTCATACCAACTGCCATCAGACTCTATAATTCTTATACAAATAGATGAGACCACAGACAAATGAATTTCCCCTTGGGGATCAATAAAGTATTTCGTATTCGTATTCGTAAAAGGACATCTAATTGCTCCATTCTCCTCGAATTAAAAAAAATGAGGCGTGAGTTAGATGAACTCTTAACATATAAAGCAGAAGGAGCTCTTCGTTTTACGAATCAAAGATATTATGAGATGGGTAACAGAGCAAGCAGGTTACTGGCATTTCAACTGCGAAAAGCTCAAACAAATAGAATAATCACAAAAATAAGACATCCCAGCTCCAATCTAATCACAGCTAAGCCAACAGAGATAGCGGAGGCCTTTGCAGAATATTATAAAAAACTTATACAGTGACTCAGAGTCTAATCTCACTGAGACCAAAACGCAAGAATTCTTCAAAAAACTATGGTTACCAGCATTAACGGCAGAGGAAGCATCTGAAATGATAAAACCAATTTCATCACAAGAAATAACTGACACTATAAAAACCCTTAAAAGTAACAAATCGCCAGGTACAGATGGCTTCCCTGGAGAATTTTATAAATGTTTTGCAGAAGAGATTACACGAGTATTGTGCAAGGTTTTTAACTATGCTCTGTCAACAGGAAGCCCTCCAGGTACTTGGTCAGAAGCCATAATTTCCGTGCTACATAAGGAGGGCAAAGATCCGACTTCGTGTGAGGGATATAGACCTGTCAGCTTGCTCTGTAATGATTTAAAAATATTAACAAGCATACTAGCACAGAGAATGCAACAACATATAATTAAATTAATCAAACCAGATCAAACTGGGTTTATCCCGGGGAGACAAGGAGCTAATAATATCAGGAGAACATTAAATCTCATATTATGCACTAAAAACAATCGCCAACCTACCATGCTGCTTAGCCTAGACGCACAAAAGGCGTTTGACCGCGTGAAGTGGAACTTCTTGTATCAAACATTGGAGGTTTTTGGGTTTCATTCAACATTTATAAACTGGGTAAAAATTGTTTATAAAAATCCCAAATCACGGATCAGAGTCAATGGCTGTTGCTCAGAATTTTTCTACCTCAAAAGAGGAGTCAGGCAAGGAGACTGCCTGAGTCCGCTGCTGTTTGCTGCAAGTATTGAACCGTTAGCGGAGTCAATAAGACAAAATAAAAACATAAAAGGAATAAAAGATGATGGGGGCATAGAACACGATTGTGGACGATTTATTAACATATGTAAGTGAGCCCTCCACGTCTATACCAGCCCTACTAGACAACTTGAAAGAATATGGTGAAATATCAGGGTATTTGACGAATGAAGCCAAATCAATAGCTATGATGCTCTCAGGAAATTGTCCAGGGGAACTTAAAGAAAAGGTCCACTTTAAATGGACCGAAAGAGGGTTTAGATACCTGGGTATAATTATCACTCCTGGTACAGCTCAGCTATTTGAAGCTAACTATGGGAAACTGATGACTGAGATAAAGAATGATTTGGCTAGATGGGAGATTTTACCATTGACTCTGCTGGGAAGAGTAGAAGCAGTAAGAATAAATATAGCCTACTGCCAAGATTATTGTTTTTGTTCCAGTCGTTGCCCATTGTGATCTCTGGAGCTTTTCTAAAAAAACTGGACAAAATCATATCAAAATTCTTATGGCAAAATAAAAAAGCGAGAATTAAATACAAGACGCTTCTCAGCAAAAAAGAGAAGGGAGGGTTGAATTTACTTAACTTAAGAAATTACTACTGGGCAGCACAACTCAGAGCCTTAATTATGTGGATCACTAAAGAGAAAGATTCGATATGGGTGGAGATGGAGCAAAATGCATGTCAAAATGTATCTTTAGAATCACTCCCGTTTTGGAACGAAGGGGCTTGGAAGAGACTCAGGATGGGTAACGAATGGATCAGGGGAACAATGAAAACTTGGTCAGCAGTACGAAAGAACCTGGAACTGTCGAATTCTGTAAGCAGGGCTACTAAAATAGCAAAGAACTATGAGGGGCCGTACAAGACTTAATTCATTCTGGCTCTCTCACACACATACATTCTTCTTTCATGTACATATATTGTCACTCTTACACACACATTCTCCCTGCACACACATACATTCTCCTTTCACATACATATATTTTCATTTTCACGCATACATACATTCTCCTTTCACATGCATACATTCTCCTAAATAAATAGGCATATACGTATATGTACAAAGAAAATATATAAATATATATATAAAATATATATATAATATATATATAATATATAAAAATTAAGAAATCCATACAAGGACTGTAATGTATTGACAGCTTCTCTATTTCTTGAATCTTCCACAAATCTTGGGATTGAGAGAAATCCAGATAAGGTTTGAATGTGATCACGAAGTTCACCATGCAGTCTCTCATGAACAGAATCTGTAGCTTCTCCATGCAATCGTTCAACACATTGTAAGACATTGTTAAAAAAAAATCTAATGTCATTTTCATTACTACTCACTGCCAAAATGAGTATGTATGTGTGCGTGAGAGTGAAAATATATGTATGTGAAAGGATAATGTATGTGTGTGTGAGAGTGAAAATATATGTATATGAAAGGAGAATGTATGTGTGTGTGAGAGTGAAAATATATGTATGTGAAAGGAGAATGTATGTGTGTGAGAGAGTGAAAATATATGCATGTGAAAGGAGAATGTATTTATATGAGAGGAGAATGTATGTGTGTGAAAGGAGAAAGTATGTGTGTGAAAGGAGAATGTATGTGAGTATGAGAGAAAATATATGTATGTGAGAGGACCAGAATGAATTATGGCTTGTACGGCCCCTCATAAAGAACCCAGACTTTGTACCATCTATCATGGATTCAGGATTTAACAAATGGGCCAACAAAAGACTAATATATATTGACCAAAATGTTTCAGGGACAAACAATGAAATCATTCACACAACTTCAAAAAGAATTTAACTTACCAGCTCATGACTTTTACAAATTCCTACAGCTAAGAGATTATCTACAGAAACACCAGGAATGGGAGAACATTTGTAAGACACCATCTAAATTAGAGGAAGTGTTCTGGTCATTCTCAGAGGACAAGTCAAAAAAAGGGGTTATATCAAAAATCTATAAAGCATTACAACACGAATCCGAGGATAACAACTTGGATATTAAAGAAAAATGGGAGCTGGAAGCAAACATCATAATAACAGAAGAAGGATGGGAGGAAACATTTAAAGAGGGACATAAACTAACTAATAGCCCAACATGGAGGGAATTTGATTGGAAAGTGAAGATGCGTTACTTTTACACCCCATTTATTACATCGAAATACAGCAATACAACTGATCTATGCTGGAGGGAGTGTGGAGCGGTGGGTGACTCCACCCATATATTCTGGGATTGCCCAAAAATACAGGATTTCTGGAAGAAATGTTCAAAAGGAGATTAAACTGATTTTGGGTATTGAGTTCCCTCTGGAACCAGCACTTTACATTTTGGGTATAATTCCTGACAATATGACAGATAAGAGCTCTAAATATTTACTGAGAATCCTGCTGCTGATAGCAAAAAAGATAATAACAGCTTCCTGGTTGAAACCGCACCCTCCAAGCATAACGCAATGGAGAGACAGGGTCAAAAATGTATTTATCATGGAGAAAATCACAGCAAGACTACAGCTGAAAACAAACTTGTTTGATAAGAGATGGCCATTAATAGTGCAGGCTATGCCAGAACTCTAATCACCTCCATTTTTATTTCATTTTATTTTATTTTATTTATTTTTATTCTATTAATATAGCAGTGTATTCGCTTTCCTTTCCTTTTTCTTTCTTTCCTTTTGAATTGTTGTTTTTTTTTTTTCCCCTCACTTGTAAAGTACTCGTACTTTGTATTGTTGTTTTTCTCACTTGTAAAGGACTCGTACTAAGGTTGAATAATGGTAAAGAATAATGGAACGTGGATGTGGATTGGACTATGGAAGTATGACTTATTAAGTACAAGAATACTGACTGATAATTACAAAGATCTAGTCAACGAGAGGAGGATAGGGAAAGGAAAAGACTTTAAGCAAGTATAACTGTATGTAATATACATCTCCTGTGTTGTTGAGTTTGTGTTTGTATGTATGTATGTGTCAAATAAAGAATAAGTTCCAAAAAAAAATTAAAAAAATACAAAAGCATCAGGAGACTGGAAGACACGACTGCATTCAGCTCACATGTCTACAGGCTCAGACAGACAGTCAGGTCCATATACGCTGTTTGCAGTAACGTTAATGGTTAGCTAATGTTAGCTAGCAGGTTAGCTGTTAATGTTGACATATATTTGAGGCAGTGGGAGACTCGAGCTTCTGTTGATGTCCAGTGTGATGATGGAGACACTGGGAAACGTGAGTTTGTTTATTTGCTGCTGTAGTTTTCTTTGAACTTTAAGGTCCAGTTGAGAACAGGACGTGTCAAACTGGTGGTGTGGGGAGTTAATTTTAGAAGGAGCATTACAGCCACACTCCGGGGCAGCCACAGCACTGACTGTTTGTCTGTGCTATAATTCCTGCTCTGTTCTCCACAGTTCTAAATGTATGTTGGGACTGGATGAACGCAGTCTTTCATTTGGTTCTATTATTGTGGAATCCAGGGGCGCAGTAATGAGGGGAACAGTGGAACTAAGTAACCAGGGCCCCAACATGTGGAGGTGGATCTCAGAGCAGGTCAGACTGCAGCACTGACAGTCATCTCCACTGGTTGTGATTCCTCTGTCAGTCAGTGCTGGATGAAGCTCTCCTCTCCACTCCACCTCCCAGTAACACGGCCCAGTCAGAGCCTCTCCACACACAAGCTGCTGCTGCTTCAACCTCTGTGGATCATCAGGACACAGCTGATCCTCTCAACACAAACTCCTTCATCATCAACCACTCTGACTGAGATCACGGTTTCCATCTGATGAGAGAAGCAGACAGACAGCAGGAGTCATAAATCAGTGTTTACAGAGACTCTTCTTCATCACATCCAGTATAAAGAGCAGCAGGACTTCAGTCCTGTTCAGAGCACAAGTGGAGCGGCTGTGGAGCGGAGCTGCTTCCTTTCAGCTCTCATGTTAACGTGTTGGAGTCAACACACTGAGCTGGAAGCTCACAGACCATCAGGTCTGTTGACTCTGCAGATTTCACTCAAGTACACAGTGGAAATAACCTGCTGAGAGTCCCTGAACACATCATGACTGCAGAAACACAGAGACGTTCACTGCTCACTTTAATGATGGATTTACTGCTGTTAGAGTTCAAAGCTGTTAAAAACCAGAGTCTCACTTTGAATATTTCATCTACTTTTGAAATATTAACATGATAAACATGTGAATATTCAAAATATTTGGACAAAACAAAAGACACATGGACAGATATATATATTTATGATGTTAAAGGTCCTACATGTTCATACAAAGACTGAAGACAAATCATCAGCTGTGGTTACTGGACTTCAGCAGGTTCTGGTCTGTACAAAGACCACATGGTTACTAAATGTAACCATGGTTCTATGAAATAAGAGGCAGTGATTTGCAGGCTTCAGTCAGACTGATCTGAGAGCTGTGACAAAGATGAACTGATCAGTTGTTTAGTGTTGAAACAAACACTTTGAGATCCTGAAGCCTGTCACTGTTCTCCTCTCACAGCTTCACTGAGGAAAACAGGAAATACTGGATCTTTACTTTGATTCAAACTGTGTTTACTTCAATACTGCTGAAACCAGCATGGACTGACTCCGCCCCTCTACTGACCTCACAGTCTCAAGTCGACAGTGTGGACTCTCCACAAGATCACACAGCAGCTTCACATCTGAATCCTGCAGGTAGTTCTCACTCAGGTCCAGTTCTGTCAGATGGGAGGGGTTGGACTTCAGAGCTGAGACCAGAGAAGCACAGCTGATCTCTGACAAACTGCAGCCCCTCAATCTGAATAAAGAATAAATGATGAAGATAAAAATCCATTTATAATCCAATCAGATGTGTTGAGGTTTTAAAATGTGCAGCTCAACATTACTATGTCCTAATCAATGAACTTTTCTCTAAAATGAGCAGAGTGACTTTGTCATTGTGTTATTGTGGATCATCATAATGTCAGCCTTCTACACACATCATCCAAATGTCAGCACAACATATTGTATGTGTGTGTGTGTGGTGTGTGTGTGTGTGCGTGTGTGGTGTGTGTGTGTGTGTGTGTGTGTGTGTGTGTGTGTGTGTGTGTGTGTGTGTTCATGTATCAGTTCCAGTAAAATACTGTGTTGTGAAGGTTTTGTATAAAAAGACATTCCTGAACATGTGTTGAGCTTGTTTGACTTTTTTGATTTATTGATGTCTCACATGGAACAAAAATGATAAATGTTGATTTAATTTGGCAGCACATTGAAGGATAAATCCTACAGTTTCCTTAATAACATGAATCCAGTTTGACTTCAGACTAAATTCACAGATAAACTGTTCAGACTGACAAACTTTCAAAAAGAGCTGTTGTGATTTGTGCTGAAACAAACCCAGAAAACAAGAGAACTGAAGGAAATTTAAAACTTCTCTTGTGGATTTCATTTTGGTAGATATACACTGTACAAGAGCAAAATACATGAACTGACCTCAGAGTCTTCAGTCCACAGTGTGGACTCTCCAGTCCAGCTGACAGAAGCTTCACTCCTGAATCCTGCAGGTTGTTGTAGGTCAGGTCCAGTTCTGTCAGATGGGAGGGGTTGGACTTCAGAGCTGAGACCAGAGAAGCACAGCTGATCTCTGACAAACTGCAGCTCATCAATCTGAATAAAGAATAAATGATGAAGATAAAAATCCATTTATAATCCAATCAGATGTGTTGAGGTTTTAAATGTGCAGCTCAACATTACTATGTCCTAATCAATGAACTTTTCTCTAAAATGAGCAGAGTGACTTTGTCATTGTGTTATTGTGGATCATCATAATGTCAGCCTTCTACACACATCATCCAAATGTCAGCACAACATTCACACACCTATTCATGTCAACACACATTAATAACATGCTGCTGATCTCAGACCAGTCTGGAATAATCATCAAATCAGACATGTTGTTACTTTCACTTTCATTCTCTTCTGTTTCTTCTGATTCAAACAATCATGTGTCATTTGATGAAAAATACACACAGATGTTTTCTGGACAATTTCAAAATGATCAATATGAAATAAATCAGACTTTATGAAATAAAAATTAATCAAATCAAGTCCTGAACTTTACCAACATGTTTAACAGCTGTCCCAGCACTTCTGCTGTTTCTGCTACATTTAACCCAACAGTTAATAAACATGCACCTTTTTTAAACTTGTGTCTTGGTCTTTTTGTCTTTATTGGACAGGACAGCTGAAGAGCAGACAGGAAAGGTGGTAGAGAGAGAGGGGATGACACACAGCAAAGAGCTGCAGGCAGGAGTTGAACCAGCAGCTGCTGCAGAGGACTAACAGCCTCCATACATGGTGCAGACGCTCTACCAACTGAGCTACAGGGCCGCCCCGTTAATAAACATGCACCTTTTAAAAAATATAGAATACAGAACAGGTCAAGCCTCTGGTTGTCATCAGAAATTTATTCTTTGATTAAAGACAGAAATAAAGTCTGGACTCTGGCCAGACGCACTGGGGACCCTGGTCACTTACTTATTTTCAGACAGCTTAGAAACAAATGTCCATCTGCAATAAGAAAGGCTAAATCTGATTATTATTTCAATCTAATCCCAAAATCATTTTCAAATCCTTGATCCATGAGAGCCTTCTCATGCTCTCTGCATCGCAAAGGGGTTTTTTCGGGGCGCATGCGCACGCAGCGACCCGTCAGAGAGTTTGGCATCCTCGTATTTTTATTTGTTTGTTGTTTTTAGTTGTTTGTAAGTTGTTTCATGTGCTGCTTTACACTCCTCGTGGAGTCTTCATAGACAGCGTGGCTAAAATGGACTTTCTTCGCCCTACGGTGTGTTTCTAGCTACTGTTCCTCCTGCTCGCCCTGAATGACAGTTGGACTGTTAGCGGTGACAGGCTGCAGTATAGCAGAAATGAACTGCTCCAACTTAAATACATAGTGCCGGCTGATGTGTCAGATATCACGGCACAGATTCCGGATTACATCCTTAAACTGCCTAACACAAGAACTGGTGGTGATAAACGGAGGGAGAGAAGCCGAAGGAGGAAGCGGGGAAAGAGGGGAGGTGTGCGGCTACGCATGAGGAAGCTGAGGCTCAACCGGGTTCCCCTGCCTTCGATGATCCTGGGGAACGCCCAGTCCCTCCGGAATAAGATGGACGAACTTCAGGGAAACGTCCGCTTTCTTAAGGATTTTAAAGACTGGGATTCTGACGTTCACAGAATCGTGGCTCACTGAACGGGATCGGGACGCGGACCTACTCATTGATGGCTTCGGTGCGCCACTCCGTTTGGATAGAGACGCAGAGGTAACAGGGAAATCACAGGGAGGCGGAGTCTGTCTCTTTGTAAATCAACGGTACTGTCATCCTAAATCTGTGACTGTCAGAGAGCGCATCTGTACTCCAGATGTTGAACTTTTATGTGTATCGTTGCGTCCTTTCTATCTGCCCCGTGAGTTCCCGCAACTGTTTATCACAACAGTTTATTTACATCCGAAAGCCAATGCCTCTTCTGCCTGCAGTGTCATCCATGATGTGGTGCAGCAGCTGCAATCTGTCTCACCTGATGCACTGATCTTCGTGCTGGGTGATGTCTCTGAACTGATGAAGCTTCTTGGATGAGAAGTGAAACGTCTTCAATAAGACTTTTAAACAAGTCCAGTTGCTTTCAATTTAATCTTTTCCTGAGATTACAATGACCTGGACGAATGAGAACAGTCACGGACATGTTGCTCAAGAATTTGGGTTGAATACCCTTAAGATGGTGCGGGAATATGAGAACTGATGAAGCTTCTTGGATGAGAAGCGAAACGTCTTCAATAAGACTTTTAAACAAGTCCAGCTGCTTTCAATTTAATCTTTTCCTGAGATGGGTGATGTCTCCCTTAAAAAGACACTACCTGACTTTTATCAATATGTAACCTGTCCAACCATGCGGGATATAACTATTGATCTTTGGTATGGGTCTGTTAAGGAGGCATATAAATCTCTCCCATTACGCCCCCCCCCCCCCCCCCCCCCCCCCCCCTCCGGGCTCGGGGGATCACCTGCCTACATACAGAACTGTGTTAAAGAGGGAAAAGGTCCATACAAGAGACATTAAGGACTGGACTGAGGAGGCTGTGCTTTGCTTGCAGGAGTGCTATGACTGCACTGATTGGGACACGTTTAAAGAAGCCTGTGGTGATGATCTTGATGAACTTGCTGATGTCACTTGTTCATATGCCACCTTTTGCAGGGACATGATCATTCCCTGCAGGCGTGTAAAAGTGTTTCCCAACAATAAGCCATGGGTCACTAGGTCAGTTAAGGCTTGTATACAGGCCAAGAGACATGCTTTTAAACATGGAGCAGCCTCCGAACTGCACACAGTCACTAAGGAAGTGAAAATTGGGATTTTAAAAGCAAAGCAGGACTACAGATGGAAGCTGGAGAACAAGATGGCTAATAATCTTGGATCTGCTTGGTCTAGCATGAAAGCCATTGCAGGCCTCCAACATTCTAAAACCAGCAGTATCATCTCTTTTGATGGCTTCGAGTCAGACATTGAATTTGCAAATGCACTTAACTGTTTTTATACATGTTTTGATGCTTTTGATTTTAGTCAGGAAATACAGGAAGTGAATCAAAAAAATGAGTGACAATCAGCGCTTTTTTATTTCCCAGAAGGACGTTGAAAAATCCTTCTGTTCCCTTAAACCAAATAAAAGCTATGGTCCTGATAACATTTGTGGCCGCTTGCTGAAATCCTGTGTGAAGGAGCTGAGCTCCATTTCTCAGCACATTTTCAATCAGTCTCTAAAGATGCAGCATGTGCCAAGAGTCTGGAAGGATGCTGTTGTTATCCCTGCCCCAAAAATCAGTTCTCCCAAAACCCTCAATGATTTCAGACCAATCGCACTGACATCGATTGTAATGAAATGTTTTGAGAAAATTGTTAGATCTGAAATTTTGAAGAAAACTGAGCATGACCTTGATCCCATGCAATTTGCTTATAGACCCAACAGAGGGGTAGAAGATGCTACAGTTACTTTATTAAATTTGCTTTTTAAACATCTGGAGGGGAAAGGAACACATGCAAGACTTTTATTTATTGATTTTTCATCTGCTTTTAATTCAATCCAACCCCATGTTTTAGCCTTAAGGCTTTTAGAGCATTTTAACATAAGCAACAATCTTGTGGGTTGGATTTTGAACTTCTTTACTGACCGGACACAGAAAGTGAGAGTGAATGGAGTTGTCTCAGATCAGGTTACATCCTCCACTGACATGTGCCGCAGCAGCAGAGAGGATAGAACCATTTTGAAGTACGCAGACGACACAGTTATTGTCAGCCTGCTGAAAAACAATGACATGAGCCATGGCCCAGTGGTTAATGATTTTCTTGACTGGTGCAGTAAATCTTTCCCTGAGATGAACATTTCCAAAACAAAAGACATGATCAATGACTTTCGTAAAAACAGGGCTTCCAATCAAGAGGCCACAGTTTTAAAAGGTCAGATAGTGGAGTGTGTCAACGCATATAAATATCTTGGAACTGTCATCGACAACAAACTGAACTTTGAGGCAAACTGCGAAGCTGTGTACAAAAAAGGACGCCAGCGCCTGTTTTTCTGAGAAAACTGTCCACTTTTAACATTGACAGGACCATGCTGACCTTGTTTTATTGTGCTTTTATTGAATCAGTCTTATCTTTCTGTCTTGTTTCATGGTTTGGAAATGTGTCCTTAAAAAACAAAAACTGTTTAAACCAAATCGTGAAATGGTCTAGCAAGCTGATTGGAGAGTCTCAGCTTCACCCAGAATCCCTGTATGCTAAACAGCTACAGAAGATAGTTAACTCTATTGTAAGAGATGACTCCCACCCTCTTAATGGTGAGTTTCAGCTGCTCCCATCAGGTCGGAGGTTCACGGTACCTGCTTGTAAATCCAGACGCTCCAAAAACAGCTTGGTACCAGCAGCCATCAGTGCTATTAACAAGTGAGAGAAACTGTAACATAACTTATGTATTTATTTCTTGTACTGTTTCTTTTATCTTATTTTTATGAATGGCACATCTTTATCATTTGGCTTGGTTTGACGCATTCTTAGGCCTTTTTTATCTACTGATGTTTTAACTTACTTTGTTTTTTATCTTGGGGCTGTCTTCTTTGTTCTTTCAGCCTAAGCACTGCCGTCACTTTGTCTTGTCTTGTGGTGTTCTGTGTGTTCACAATACGAGATGACTCACTAACTGTAAACCGAATTTACCCAAGGGTACAATAAATATTCTGAATCTGAATCTGATCTGATCTTTTCAAGCCCTTAAACCCTAACAATGGTACAAATATTGAAAGGCTCACAGAGTAGAAGTACCTTGGTATTTGGATAGATGATAAGTTAACCTTTAAATATCATGTTTCCAAGCTGATGACTTTTCTTCTTTTTTATTGTTTTACTCGGCGACATTGAAAATGAGTCTCTACCTCAATGTATTTCCAAGTTAAAATAAAGGTTGAATGAATGAATGAAAATACTGTGTTGTGAAGGTTTTGTATAAAAAGACATTCCTGAACATGTGTTGAACTTGTTTGACTTTTTTGATTTATTGATGTCTCACATGGAACAAAAATGATAAATGCTGATTTAATTTGGCAGCACATTGAAGGATAAATCCTACAGTTTCCTTAATAACATGAATCCAGTTTGACTTCAGACTAAATTCACAGATAAACTGTTCAGACTGACAAACTTTCAAAAAGAGCTGTTTTGATTTGTGCTGAAACAAACCCAGAAAACAAGAGAACTGAAGGACATTTAAAACTTCTCTTGTGGATTTCATTTTGGTAGATATACACTGTACAAGAGCAAATACATGAACTGACCTCAGAGTCTTCAGTCCACAGTGTGGACTCTCCAGTCCAGCTGACAGAAGCTTCACTCCTGAATCCTGCAGGTCTGTTGAACTACAGGTCCAGTTCTGTCAGATGGGAGGGTTGGACTTTCAGAGCTGAGACCAGAGAACCACAGCTGATTTGACAACCTGCAGAACCTCATCTGAATAAAGAATAAATGATGAAGATAAAAATCCATTTATAATCCAATCAGATTGTGTTGAGGTTTTAAATGTGCAGCTCAACATTACTAATGTCCTAATCAATGAACTTTTCTCTAAAATGAGCAGAGTGACTTTGTCATTGTGTTATTGTGGATCATCATAATGTCAGCCTTCTACACACATCATCCAAATGTCAGCACAACATTCACACACCTATTCATGTCAACACAAAATTAAAACATGCTGCAATGGACATCAAGCTGTCCCAGCACACTTCTGTCTGACATTTCAAATCTATCATTTAACCCACAGTTAATAAACATGAGCCCACCTTTTTTTAAAAAAAAAAGTTACGTTTTGGTCTTTTTGTCTTTATTGGACAGGACAGCTGAAGAGCAGACAGGAAAGGTGGTAGAGAGAGACGGGATGACACACAGCAAAGAGCAGCAGGCAGGAGTTGAACCAGCAGCTGCTGCAGAGGACTAACAGCCTCCATACATGGTGCAGACGCTCTACCAACTGAGCTACAGGGCCGCCCCGTTAATAAACATGCACCTTTTAAAAAATATAGAATACAGAACAGGTCAAGCCTCTGGTTGTCATCAGAAATTTATTCTTTGATTAAAGACAGAAATAAAGTCTGGACTCTGGCCAGACGCACTGGGGACCCTGGTCACTTACTTATTTTTAGACAGCTTAGAAACAAATGTCCATCTGCAATAAGAAAGGCTAAATCTGATTATTATTTCAGTCTAATCCCAAAATCATTTTCAAATCCAGCTCATTTCTGGAAGGCAGTAAATTCTCTGAACCGTAAGTCTTCCATCTCATTTCCTCCTCTCACCACAGCAAATGTGTGTTTTATATCAGACCATCAGGAGATTTGTGCAGCTTTTAATGAACATTTTTCATCTGCTGGTAACCTGTTTGATGAAACTTACACAGGACCACCTCTGTCCACTATTGATCCAGTCACCCACATAATGACAACTCCTCCTTTTTCATTGCAGCCTTTCTCTTTTGATGAAGTGGCCGATGCTCTCCTTTCTATGGATTCTCAGATTTCTGTGGGAGAGGATAAACTTGAGCCCGACTTTTTAAAGCTTGCTGCTCCAGTTGTGCTCTGCTACATGACACATATTTTGAATCTTTCAGTCAAGGCTCAATCCTGGGGCCTGTCCTGTTCACACTT
This sequence comes from Lutjanus argentimaculatus, assembly GCA_034769285.1. Classification (NCBI taxonomy): domain Eukaryota; kingdom Metazoa; phylum Chordata; class Actinopteri; order Lutjaniformes; family Lutjanidae; genus Lutjanus; species Lutjanus argentimaculatus. The sequence continues at coordinate 46,292 of JAWZSL010000165.1, forward strand.
TATATCAATGATATGACCTCAGCTGTCACTGGCTGTAATATTCATCTTTATGCAGATGACACCATTTTGTTCTGTATTGTGAATGATGCTCACTCTGACATAAATTCCCTCCAACACTGCTTTTCTGATCTCCAAGTTGCACTCAGTAATAATAAACTGCTTCTCAATGCAGACAAATCTAAATTCATGTTGTTCAGCAGATCAAAAAATATGAACCTTGACAGCCTCATCATCTCCACCAACAATGGTACAAATATTGAAAGGCTCACAGAGTAGAAGTACCTTGGTATTTGGATAGATGATAAGTTTAACCTTTAAATATCATGTTTCCAAGCTGGTGACTTCTCTACCAATGAAAACTGCTTTCTTTTATAGAAACAGACTCTCCTTTCTGCTGCTTTGTACAAAGATGCTTGTTGAGGAAACTTTTTTTTATCGGTCTCAGACTATGGTGATATTTTATACATGCACACCTCTGCTGCCACTCTGAAGCTCCTGGACTCTGTTTATCACTCTGCCTTAAGATTCATCACTGGAGACAGTTATAACAGCATCATTGTGACTTGTATACTAAGGTTGGGTGTCCCTCTCTCCGTGTAAGACGTGAAAGACACTGGCTTTTATTGATTTATAAAGATCTTATGACTCTTTTACCTTCGTACATCAGTTCAATGATTTCTTTTGATGTGGGCTCTTATCAAACTGGCTCTAGTGACTGGATTACACTGCAGCTGTCGGCTGTTTTTACTGAATTTGGAAAATCCAGTTTTTCATATTGTGCAGCTGTAATGTTGATCAACAGGCAGAACAATTTAAAGCTTTCCTCATTTTTATCCATCAGGGCAATTTAAATCTTTAACTGTACTGCATTTTAGTTCTAGGTGTTCCTGTTTTACCTGATTAATGTGTTCTACATTTGAACTGTTTTATTGATTATTGACACTTTGATTTATTTTTAAAATGTTTATTGTGGCTTTTATTGTTTTTTTACTTCTTGTTGCCACTTTTATGTAAGTTTCTCTTTGGTGTTTTCTGTCTAAGTGCTTTTATTTTTTATTGTTTTACTCGGATATGTTGAAAATGAGTCTCTACCTCAATGTATTTCCAAGTTAAAATAAAGGTTGAATGAATGAATGAAAATACTGTGTTGTGAAGGTTTTGTATAAAAAGACATTCCTGAACATGTGTTGAACTTGTTTTGACTTTTTTGATTTATTGATGTCTCACATGGAACAAAAATGATAAATGTTGATTTAATTTGGCAGCACATTGAAGGATAAATCCTACAGTTTCCTTAATAACATGAATCCAGTTTGACTTCAGACTAAATTCACAGATAAACTGTTCAGACCGACAAACTTTCAAAAAGAGGCTGTTTTGATTTGTGCTGAAACAAACCAGAAAACAAGAGAACTGAAGGAAATTTAAAACTTCTCTTGTGGATTTCATTTTGGTAGATATACACTGTACAAGAGCAAAATACATGAACTGACCTCAGAGTCTTCAGTCCGCAGTGTGGACTTCTCCAGTCCAGCTGACAGAACTTCACTCCGAATCCTTCAGGCTGTTGTTGTACTCAGGTCCAGTTCTGTCAGATGGGAGGAGTTGGACTTCAGAGCTGAGGACCAGAGAGCACAGCTGATCGCTGACAAACTGCAGAACATCAATCTGAATAAAGAATAAATGATGAAGATAAAAATCCATTTATAATCCAATCAGATGTGTTGAGGTTTTAAATGTGCAGCTCAACATTACTATGTCCTAATCAATGAACTTTCTCTAAAATGAGCAGAGTGACTTTGATCTGTGTTTGGGTTAAATGTCAGCTCAACATACATGTCCTAATCAATAACTTTTTCTCTAAAATACAGAGTGACTTTTCATTTGTTTTTGATCAAAATCAGCCTTTAAAATCACCAATTCGACAATTCAAATATCATGTAACAACATTAAAACATGCTGCAACAACAGCTGTCCCAGCACTTCTGCTGTTTTGCTACATTAACCCAACAGTTAATAAACATGCACTTTTTTAAAGTTGTTTTGGTCTTTTTGTCTTTATGGACAGGACAGCTGAAGAGCAGACAGGAAGGTGGTAGAGAGAGAGGGATGACACCAGCAAAGAGCAGCAGGCAGAGTTGAACCAGCAGCTGCTGCAGAGGACTAACAGCCTCCATACATGGTGCAGACGCTCTACCAACTGAGCTACAGGCCGCCCCGTTAATAAACATGCACCTTTTAAAAAATATAGAATACAGAACAGTCAAGCTCTGGTTGTCATCAGAATTTATTCTTTGATTAAAGACAGAAATAAAGTCTGGACTCTGGCAGACGCACTGGGGACCTGGTCACTTACTTTTTTTAGACAGCTTAGAAACAATGTCCATCTGCAATAAGAAAGGCTAAATCTGATTATTATTTCATCTAATCCAAAATCATTTTCAAATCCAGCTCATTTCTGAAGGCAGTAAATTCTCTGAACCTAAGTCTTCCATCTCATTTCCTCCTCTCACCACAGCAAATGTGTGTTTTATATCAGACCATCAGGAGATTGTGCAGCTTTTAATGAACATTTTTCATCTGCTGGTAACCTGTTTGATGAAACTACACAGACCACCTCTGTCCACTATTGATCAGTCACCCAATAATGACAACTCCTCCTTTTTCATTGCAGCCTTTCTCTTTTGATGAAGTGGCCGTGCTCTCCTTTCTATGGATTCTCAGATTTCTGTGGGAGAGGATAAACTTGAGCCCGACTTTTTAAAGCTTGCTGCTCCATTGTGCTCTGCTACATGACACATATTTTGAACTTTCAGTCAAGGCTCAATCCTGGGGCCTGTCCTGTTCACACTTTATATCAATGATATGACCTCAGCTTCACTGGCTGTAATATTCATCTTTATGCAGATGACACCATTTTGTTCTGTATTGTGAATGATGCCACTCTGACATAAATTCCCTCCAACACTGCTTTTCTGATCTCCAAGTTGCACTCAGTAATAATAAACTGCTTCTCAATGCAGACAAATCTAAATTCATGTTGTTCAGCAGATCAAAATATGAACCTTGACAGCCTCATCATCTCCACCAACAATGGTACAAATATTGAAAGGCTCACAGAGTAGAAGTACCTTGGTATTTGGATAGATGATAAGTTAACCTTTAAATATCATGTTTCCAAGCTGGTGACTTCTCTACCAATGAAAACTGCTTTCTTTATAGAAACAGACTCTCCTTTCTGCTGCTTTGTACAAAGATGCTTGTTGAGGAAACTTTTTTTTTATCGGTCTCAGACTATGGTGATATTTTATACATGCACACCTCTGCTGCCACTCTGAAGCTCTGGACTCTGTTTATCACTCTGCCTTAAGATTCATCACTGGAGACAGTTATAACAGCATCATTGTGACTTGTATACTAAGGTTGGGTGTCCCTCTCTCGTGTAAGACGTGAAAGACACTGGCTTTTATTGTTAAAGATCTTATGCTCTTTTACCTTCGTACATCAGTTCAATGATTTCTTTTGATGTGGGCTCTTATCAAACTGGCTCTAGTGACTGGATTACACTGCAGCTGTCGGCTGTTTTTACTGAATTTGGAAAATCCATTTTTCATATTGTGCAGCTGTAATGTTGATCAACAGGCAGAACAATTTAAAGCTTTCCTCATTTTATCCATCAGGCAATTTAAATCTTTAACTGTACTGCTTTTGTTCTAGGTGTTCCTGTTTTACTGATTAATGTGTTCTACATTTGAACTGTTTTATTGATTATTGACACTTTGATTTATTTTTAAATGTTTATTGGGCTTTTATTGTTTTTTACTTCTTGTTGCACTTTTATGTAAGTTTCTCTTTGGTGTTTTCTGTCTAAGTGCTTTTATTTTTTATTGTTTTACTCGGAATTGAAAATGAGTCTCTACCTCAATGTATTTCCAAGTTAAAATAAAGGTTGAATGAATGAATGAAAATACTGTGTTGTGAAGGTTTGTATAAAAAGACATTCCTGAACATGTGTTGAACTTGTTTGACTTTTTTGATTTATTGATGTCTCACATGGAACAAAATGATAAATGTTGATTTAATTTGGCAGCACATTGAAGGATAATCCTACAGTTTCCTTAATAACATGAATCCATTTGTTCAGACTAAATTCACAGATAAACTGTTCAGACCGACAAACTTTCAAAAAGAGCTGTTTGATTTGTGCTGAAACAAACCAGAAAACAAGAGAACTGAAGGAAATTTAAAACTTCTCTTGTGGATTTCATTTTGGTAGATATACACTGTACAAGAGCAAATACATGAACTGACCTCAGAGTCTTCAGTCGACAGTGTGGACTTTCCAGTCCAGCTGACAGAAGCTTCACTCCTGAATCCTTCAGGCTGTAGTTTTCACTCAGGTCCAGTTCTGTCAGATGGGAGGGGTTGGACTTCAGAGCTGAGACCAGAGAAGCACAGCTGATCTCTGACAAACTGCAGTTCTTCAATCTGAATAAAGAATAAATGATGAAGATAAAAATCCATTTATAATCCAATCAGATGTGTTGAGGTTTTAAATGTGCAGCTCAACATTACTATGTCCTAATCAATGAACTTTTCTCTAAAATGAGCACAGTGACTTTGTCATTGTGTTATTGTGGATCATCATAATGTCAGCCTTCTACACACATCATCCAAATGTCAGCACAACATTCACACACCTATTCATTAGGAGTGTGTATCTCACTGACTGAGATGATTCGATACAAGTTCAACCAGATGAAACATCTTAGAAACTTTTAAATATCCAAAGATTCAGTACGATACGATTTAGTTCTGTCACGATGCGATACGTTATGATGCAACATGAGACGATGCCATGTGTGAATCTTTACATTTAGATTCTATTAATGTTATATGTGTGGGGTTCTATTAGCTGTAAACAGAAATCCTTACATAGACTATAAGCTGTATACCTCCATTACTGACAAAAGATATGAAGACTTTATGAATGACATCATAGATGAAGATCAGACGGGTTTTATTAAGGGACGTCAAACCCAAGATAACATCAGAAGAACCTACACATCACTGAACATGTTAAACATAAGAATACCAGCACAGCCTTAGTAAGCCTTGATGCTGAAAAGACATTTGATCGTGTTAACTGGACATTTTTATATCAGATACTTGAGAAATTCAGATTGAATGATGAGGCCATTCAAAGTATTAAAACACTTTATCAAAAGCCAACTGACAGGATCAAAATAAATGTCAGTCTGACTGAGAACAGAACATTAGAACGTCTACAAGGCAGGGTTCTTGTCTTTCTCCAACCTTGTTTGCAGTTTTTATAGAACCTCTGTCACAACAATCAGGCAGAATAAAGATCTCAGAGGGAGAACTGTTGGGAATGAAGACCACATCAGTGGACTTTTTACTGATGATGTGATCTGTTTTTTAAAGGATCCACAAACATCCCTTCATATATTAATGAACCAACTTGTTTGGCTTCTACTCTGGATACAGGCTGAATTTGACCAAAACACAGATTTTATTAAAAGATTGAACTGAACATGTAGATGCTGTCACCCAGTTTACACTAAAACTATGGTTTAACCTGGTACTAAAATACAGATTAGAGAAAGAGCTCAGACTAATTGGATGGATAGATTATGACAGACATTTTAGCCCAAACACTCTTGACCAGAGGTTGAAACAATGGATTACAAGTGTAATAACAGCTCTATGTACAGTAATTAAAGATGAGAATGTCCTGAGTGTCCAGGAGATAAAACAAAACTATACATTAGACAACCAGGACCACTTCAGAGACTCACAACTGAGAGACGACTATGACAGAGAAATAAAGCACCATGTACATTTAGACAAAAATGGAATAATTAGAACCATAACTGGAATCTACAACTCAAAGAAATATAGAGTAATATCTACATTATATCAGCACCTCGTGGAGAGAAGAGGAAATACAACATTATATGTAAAACTGAAATGGCAAAGAGAACTAGGTGTGAATATTTCTGAAGATGAACGGCTGCATATTTGGAGAACACAACAGTCTACGACATCATCAGGTTCTTGGAGAGAACACTGTTGGAAGAACTTCATCAGGTTCTTTATTACACCCAAAATTAAGAGCAAATACTCGTCTGTAGCTCAACATGTTGGAGACAATGTGGAGCAGAACATGTCGACCATTCTCAGGTCTTTTGGCTCCGTCCTGAAATTGTACAGTTTTGAGAAAATGTTCATTTGGTTTTGTCAAAATTCTGGTCTGTGATATACTGAGGTCATGTGTGGTACTTTATCTTGGCAATATGTCAGGAAATGTGTTCAGAGAAGAGACAAACTTGTTGAAAATCTTGTTAGCAGCTTGTAAAAAAGCCTCACAAAGAGATGGTACAAACCAGAATCACCAACACAAGATGACTGGTTGAGAATTGTGAGTGAAATATATGTTATGGAACAGCTGACTGACAAGATAAGAACTCAAGAGGAACAATGTCCAGAGAAATGGGATAAATGGACGATGTTTACATGTAAACAACAGGATGAGGACGATTTTTTCAGATTCACATTCAGCTTTTTACAGATACAGGTCGTCTGAACTGATGAACTCGTATCTTACACATTAAAACCTGATGCATCAGATGAATGAGTGAATCGTTACACAACTACAATTCATGTCAACACAGATTAATAACATGAGCTTCATCCTCATCATCTTTAGAAGTGAGCAGACTGACATGAATGTTGTCTTCCTCTTAAATGGAAGCTGCTACCTTATTATTTATGCTCCTGTTTACTGGTCGAGTCACAACACAAAGTGACATCATTTTCTGACAGGAAGCATCATCACATGTTGAAGTGTTGCCTGTCGTTGGTGACACATCAGACACCAAACTTCAAACACCTGACTTTGGAAATATGCTTCACACACTGTGTGTGTGTGTGCGTGTGTGTTTATGTATCAGTTCCAGTAAAATACTGTGTTGTGAAGGTTTTGTATAAAAAGACATTCCTGAACATGTGTTGAACTTGTTTGACTTTTTTGATTTATTGATGTCTCACATGGAACAAAAATGATAAATGTTGATTTAATTTGGCAGCACATTGAAGGATAAATCCTACAGTTTCCTTAATAACATGAATCCAGTTTGACTTCAGACTAAATTCACAGATAAACTGTTCAGACTGACAAACTTTCAAAAAGAGCTGTTGTGATTTGTGCTGAAACAAACCCAGAAAACAAGAGAACTGAAGGAAATTTAAAACTTCTCTTGTGGATTTCATTTTGGTAGATATACACTGTACAAGAGCAAAATACATGAACTGACCTCAGAGTCTTCAGTCCACAGTGTGGACTCTCCAGTCCAGCTGACAGAAGCTTCACTCCTGAATCCTTCAGGTTGTTGTAGCTCAGGTCCAGTTCTGTCAGATGGGAGGGGTTGGACTTCAGAGCTGAGACCAGAGAAGCACAGCTGATCTCTGACAAACTGCAGCTCATCAATCTGAATAAAGAATAAATGATGAAGATAAAAATCCATTTATAATCCAATCAGATGTGTTGAGGTTTTAAATGTGCAGATCAACATTACTATGTCCTAATCAATGAACTTTTCTCTAAAATGAGCAGAGTGACTTTGTCATTGTGTTATTGTGGAACATCATAATGTCAGCCTTCTACACACATCATCCAAATGTCAGCACAACATTCACACACCTATTCATTAGGAGTGTGTATCTCACTGACTGAGATGATTCGATACGTATCTCAATACAAGTTCAACCAGATGAAACATCTTAGAAACTTTTAAATATCGAAGGATTCAGTTCGATACGATTTAGTCCTGTCACGATACGATACGTTATGATGCAACATGAGACGATGCCATGTGTGAATCTTTACATTTAGACTCTATTAATGTTATATGTGTGGGGTTCTATTAGCTGTAAATAGAAATCCTGATAGTTTTATTAAATCCAGTAACAGTAGAGACAGAGAGAAGGAGACATTACAGTGGTGTGAACATCTTATTATGAATCTCATGTGTAAATGAGATACTGTAGCTCAGGGACTTCCTGGGTGGAGCTACAGCAAGATGGAGGTGTAGTGGTGAGCTCCTCATAGTCGGGTTTTAAAAGTACCTCCTATCAATATAAATAGTATTGAAACCATTTCAACTGAAGTATGAGAGCAGAGAAACTGCAAAGGAGTCATAAGAGTGACAAGAAGATGAATAAAAGACAAGAAAACTCAGATGTGGCCAAGACGGCTGAACAGAGGGAAGATGGTGTCGACGAAGAAACAGGTGAAGCTAACTGAACAGCTAGCCTTAGTCAAATCACACTGCTAGAAGTCCTGACACTGCTGTCTAAAGAGTTAAAAGACTTTAAAGAAGATATGAGACGGGATCTGACTGAATTTAAAAACGATGTGAAGAAAACTATGAAAGACGATCTCGCTGAGTTTAAAGATGAAGTTTTGTGAGAGCTGCAGAGTAAAAACACTAAACGTTCTGGACTACGGATCTACAAGAGTGCAGATGTGGCAGCCTGGGACCTGAATAAACATGGAATCCAGGTGACGGAGACAACGAGGGTGAGCCCCGTCACGACCATGGAAGAGCGACTGAATGAGCTGATGCCATGGAAACGCACCAATGCTTCAGACAGAGCAGCTCAGCGTGCAAGAGAGAAGCTCACAGAGTTCAGACGAGGCCCACAGTGTTAAAATCGAAGGGATTTAAGAGAGAAATGTGACCCAGAGTAAAAACACAAACATGCATCTGTTTTTGGAAGAGGCACATGGTGAAACAGAGGTATAATCTGAGTTATTAGAACTATCTATGGAAATTAAATTTGAATGTCACTGCTCAGTTTGAATTAAGATGTACAAATCTCTGCTTTATGCAACACAAAACGTTTAAGATTGTGCCTCTTTATAGTTTTATTTACAATGACAAAGATAGCACTAAGTTTTGTTTTTTGTGTGTTTTTTTTGTTGTGGACAACGATTTGAGAACATTCTAACTCTGGGTCACATGTCTTAAAAGACTTATGACTTCATCCTGTAAGTTTGTGAAAGCGATGGAGGAAGTGGTTTAAGTATGAGCTAAATGTTGGACATGTCTAGTATAAGTGTGTATTTGATCACTACTAGGGAGGACCCCTACAGTGTTGAGACACTTTACCCTCCTCACACCAACAGGGAACATCAAGGATGGAAAAATACATCCTTTTCTTCAGAAGTCACAAAGTTCAGTGTTCCACTGATGTTCCATAATTCATATATTTGTTCATGTTTGGGTCTGGATTGAAATACGACTGCATAAATAGAAATGAAAGAGTCTAATATTAAGATACTGTGGTTAAATGTTAACGGTCTGAATAACCCTGTTAAACGTGGTAAAGTAACGGCTAAATGAAGGAAGGACAAATCACAGATTATATACTTACAAGAAACACATTTGTCTCTGCAGGAAAGTGAGAAGCTCAAGAGGTTTGGCTGCACAAATACATTCTACAGTTCATTCAGTCATGGTTGTAGACGAGGTGTGACCATACTCGTTCACAACTCACTGACATTTGAATGTACTAAAGAAATCAGAGATCAGGAAGGAAGATTTATTATTGTGAAAGGAAAACTGGAAAACAAAACTGTGACTTTGGTTCATGTTTATGTTCCACTTAACAGTGGAAAACTATTTTTTAAAACCCTGCTTGATAACATCATTTTAGAGATGGACAGAATATTAATATGTGGGGGTGACTTCAATATTGTGTTGAATAGTCATCTAGATACAACAAACAACAAGAAAAATACCAACCATGTTACTAAAACGACCAAGACAACACTTGAAGAATTTGGTTTAGTTGATATTTGGAGAGAACTGCATCCCTCTAAAAGGGACGACACACATTACTGAGCCCCTGATGACAGATATGATGGAAGTGACTATTTTTAATGAACAAAAAGGATCAATACAGAGTAAAGGAATGTGAAACTGAAGAAGGAGATGTGTCAGATCACTGAGCAGTTCATCTACAAATAAAATTAAAGCCACAGGAGAAGAGGAGGTGAGAACTATTGGCAGCACATTGAAGGATAAATCCTACAGTTTCCTTAATAACATGAATCCAGTTTGACTTCAGACTAAATTCACAGATAAACTGTTCAGACTGACAAACTTTCAAAAAGAGCTGTTGTGATTTGTGCTGAAACAAACCCAGAAAACAAGAGAACTGAAGGAAATTTAAAACTTCTCTTGTGGATTTCATTTTGGTAGATATACACTGTACAAGAGCAAAATACATGAACTGACCTCAGAGTCTTCAGTCCACAGTGTGGACTCTCCAGTCCAGCTGACAGAAGCTTCACTCCTGAATCCTTCAGGTTGTTGTTTTCACTCAGGTCCAGCTCTGTCAGATGAGAGGGGTTGGACTTCAGAGCTGAGACCACGACTTCACAGTGAGTCTCTGAGAGTCGACATTCATTAAACCTGTGATGACAGAGAATATGAAAGTTAAAGAATAATAAAATCTGACACTTTATTATAAAAATAAACTGACAAAGCACATGAACATGAGCGGCTGCAGCTCAGCTGGTCAGTCACTGATCACAAGGTTTGTGGTTTGAAACTTGAGCTCCTTCTGTCCACATGTCAAAGTGTTTCTGAGCAACATCATCAAACACAAACTGATGTTTTTGGACACAAGTGTCCAAATGACTGTGACGTAAACGTGTCTTATTTTGATAAACAGCTGATTTGTGTTTGTTAAACTTTATTTGAATGAAGTGTAAAATCACTGCAGGTTGTTACTGCACTCGTATATATTTACCTCACTCATGTGTTTGTGTGTATTTTGATGAATCTTATGTTTCTCCATCTGCTTTTCATCTCACACTAAATTAATTGAATGACTCCTGTTGCATTAATAGTTTCATTAGTACTAAAGACTGAATGATTATCATTTATGGATGATAGTTTTTCTCAAGTGGAGTTCAGCAGTTTAACAAGATCATTTCTTCTCTGAGCCTGGTGAAGATAAAAATCCTCCAGTGAACTGAACCTACTGAGCTCTCCTTCACTGGCAGAATGAACCTGGAGGACGTCCCAGGAGCTGACTGTGTCCTGAGCTGCTGTCTGAGGAAATCAGCTGACAAATACACAAAGACTGTGGCTGCAAATTCAATGAAAACCACCGTGGAAATGAGAGCTGCTACTTTCTCTGCATATGTTGCCTTTAGTGTCACTGTTGTGAAACGGTGCAGAAAGGAAACACGTTGTCTGACAGTTTGTGTTTGCATTTCTCACATTCTCAGGAAAAGATTAAATTGAAAGCAACTGGACTTGTTTAAAAGTCTTATTGAAGACGTTTCGCTTCTCATCCAAGAAGCTTCATCAGTTCATGCCTGTCAGACTAGTCTGAGCTAGTCTAACTAAATGGTGGGAACCCAGGTATTTAACCTCTGTGGATGTGTTCAAATTCATGAGTGCTCCAAATAGTTTAACGACAGTCGTTTGGAGTCGTGATCACTGGGTGTGACCCGAAACCAAGTATGAGTGACAGTCGTTAGAGACAAAGGACTGTGGACCACAGTCGTTAGAGTCACATGAATGTGAAACACTGTTGTTTTTGGAGGTCAAGTTGTTGAATTTCCTGGGCAAAGATGAAATAACAGCATTGTAAATAGGAGAGAGGTTGTGTCTCAGGCCTCCTCCTCTGTTTAGAGTGGGTTTCTCCATTTTGACGTAGATGGCTTCCTTAACTCCTCTCTCAAACCATCTGTCCTCTCTGTCTAGAATGTGGACATTGCTGTCTTCAAAGGAGTGTGCCTTCTCCTTAAGGTGTAGATAGACAGCTGAGTCTAGACCTGAAGAGTTAGGTCTCCTGTGTTGAGCCATGCGTCTGTTTAGTGGTTGTTTGGTTTCACCAATGTATAAATCCTTGCAATCCTCGTTGCATTGGACAGCATACACCAGATTGCTTTTCTGTGTATGTGGTGTGCGATCTTTGGGATGCACCAATTTCTGTCTGAGTGTGTTACTGGGTTTGAAGTTACAGGGATGTGATGCTTGTTGAAAACCCTCCTGAGTTTTTCAGATATCCCAGACACATATGGAATCACTATGTTGTTCCTTTTGGTTTTCTTTTTCTCCTTACCATCCTTTTTGGTGTTCTTTCTGGCAACTGTGGCTGTTTTCACAAAGGCCCAACTGGGGTAGCCACAAGTTGTCAGGGCTTCCCTCAGGTGTTTGTGTTCTTTCTTTCTGGCCTGAGTGCTGGTTGGTACATTATCCACCCTGTGTTGCAGAGTTCTGGTAGCACCTAGCTTGTGTTCCAAAGGGTGGTGTGAGTCAAAGAGTAGGTATTGGTCTGTGTGAGTGGGCTTCCTATATATCCCAATGTGGAGGTTCCTGTTCTTACCAATGTGAACTTCACAATCCAAGAAAGGAAGGCAATTATCTTTGACATCTTCTCTAGTGAATTTGATGTTTTTATCCACTGAGTTGATGTGCTCTGTAAAAGTTTGCACTTCTTGGGTTTTGATTTTAAACCCATGGGGTCGTCCACATCCCTGAGATTACAATGCCCTGGACGAATGAAAAACATTCACGGACATTTCTAAACATTAGGGCGACCAGATGGAAAAGCTTCAAAGTTGTCATGAAGTCAAAATCTCCATGTTTCATTGTGTTTATGACATGTGTTTGATCTATATGTCAGCGGCAGTGGAAGACATCTATCAGGCCTGATGTCGGGGCAGGGCCTCAAACATCAGTGAGACTCAGCTCACCCTGCCACACCTCATCAAACTTCTCCCTCTGGCGGGTTCATACAGGAAATACATGCACACACCACAAGACTGAAAAACAGCTTGTTCCCTAAAGCTGTAAAACTGTGAACACACCCTGAACCCCCTCCCACACCCCCACAAACTCCCACTAGAGAAGGCAAGCTTTTTGTCTCTGCCCGAGAAGGTGAGATAAGAAATGTGGAGCAAACAACTCCTGAAGAAGGTTAGCTGCAGAGAGACGCCCCTGTTCACTGCCCCGCCACCAGGAGATGTTTGGACTAAGGAGCCAAACATCTCTGAGCGCTGGTCCCAGTGATGACCCTGCGTTAAAAGTGGGCCCCGGTGGAGGAGCAGCGGGCCCTCGAGCCTGGCGGGGTTTAACACCTTAATGTTCACATTAAATACATTTTAAAAAGAAAAAAAACATGTTTTGACTCTTTTTTATGCCTTTTTTGATTACAAATAATTCCATTTTTCCCCAGTTTTGATGTCCCCAGTATTAATCTACAATGTAGAAAAAAAAAAATTTAAAGAAAAAACAGATACATGTATATAATCTTTTTATTCTTTTACATTTCTATATTTTTATGTTTGTATATTTCTATATTTGTACATTGTGTTCTTTATCTATTTTTCTAATGTTCTCTTGTACCTTTTCCAATCTCAGGGACTTCCATCATAATTTCATTGTGTTGTTGTCTGAAGCAGTACAATGACAATAAAGAATCTTAAATCCTATTTTTGGCGTAGAGATCTCTGCCTTCTCTACAATATAACAGAGTAGATGGCACTAGCCCTGGGGGGCTCAAAGTGAAAAAAAATACATTTGAAAAATTCAACAGCAAGTCTCTTTCCAGAAATCAGGACCTGGTTTCTCAAAAAAAATCCACAGATTTTTGTTGTGAGCATTTTTCATGTAGGAACTACTTTCTTTCTGCAGTTGAATCTACTAGAATACTTTAGAATCAAGCACATAATCCACAGACCTCGCTCAGTGAACGTAGCAGTGAAGTGTGTCAACAGTTTAGGATGTTTGTCAGTGAATAAGTGCTACACTCCTCCAGAAACCAAGCCAAGTTCCTGTGTCCTGCTAAAAGAGGGTTAGTTCTGAACTGAACCACAACATCAGCCAGGCTGAACTAGCAGAGACAGAGACTTCATTATGGTTAAAAAAACAACTCATTTCAAGTGCAGCAAATCATCTGAAAAGATGTTCATTGTTGGAACTAAACCATGTAAAATCACACCTTTATTTAATGAGGATGGAGAGGGGATGTTTGGTTTGTTCTTCAAGAGGGAGGATGGCCTCCCCCCACGTCCTCTCTCAAATCAATCATAATTATAGATATTAGGTAGAAACTGTGAAAATGAACAGAACAGTTCTTCATATGAAATAGATCAGAAACTGCTGAGAAGAAATATGACAGCAATAATGAATAAAAAGATAAAGTGAAAAAAACTTCCATCAATCACAAGTATTACATGTCTGTGTGTCTGTATATAAAAAGTTTCAATAAACAGACACATTATAGAAACATAGTGGCACACACTTTTAAAAAAAAAAAACTACTGTCAAAACATTTTCAAGTCCTCATATTTCCCTGCTGAATTTGTACCCAAACCCCCATCAGCCAAAGAAAGACAGAAGATGACAGAAGAAACTTGTGCTCACTGACTTGATAACTTAAACACAACAAATGAGTTTTGTAGATATTTGTAGTTTAACAATGTTGAATTATTTCTATTATTTATTATTAAACATTGTTTTTCATTATTATTATTTTAATTCTATTTGAAGAAAACTTTTACAGTGTAGAAGTTTTATATTGTGCATGGGGTGTAAAGTCTCTTTAATATGAAGGCTTCAGCTTTTGTTGCTTTATAATGTTGAAAAATCACATCTGGACTTACGAGCCTTTCTGCAGTTCCTCACGCTGGAATCAGTCTCAGTCGGTCCCTCATTGATTGTGTTGTACTTCTGCAGGTCCAACTCATCCAGAACCTCCTCTGACATTTTGCAGCATGTGGGCCAGAGCTGAGCAGTGGATCTCAGAGAGTTCCTTCTCTGATCTGTTCTTGACTTCAGGAACTTTGGATCTCCTGATGTATGAGCGGTCATTCATCTCCGTCAGACAGTGGAAGATGTTGATGCTTCTGTCAGGAGAGATCTCATCAGTGTTCATTCTTCTTCAGGTTGTTGATGGCTCTCTGGATGATTTCTGGACTGTTGTCTCTCTGTGGGGTCTCTTTGTAGAGACCAGCAGGTCTCTGAAGAGTCTCGAACCCAGAGGTCTCCTGAGTCTCTCTGACCCCGCAGGTCTCTGAAGAGTCTCTGGTTGGACTCCAGAGAGAGGCCATGAAGGAAGGGACAAACAGGTCCAGGTGGCCATTTTTACTTTTCAGTGATTTCTCCATGGCTCTGCTCGGAAGTCATCCAAAGATAAGTTGTTTCCACGGTCTGAGTCTCTGTATTTCCCCAGGAAGTCCTCCAGTACCTGTGGTGTTCCTGTTGGTGTAACAGTGGAACATGTAGACTTTCAGCCAGAAACTCCTGAACGCTCAGATGAACAAAGCAGTAGACTGTTTTCTGGAAGATCACACTCTTCTTTTGAAATCTCTGTACAAACTCCTGAGTACACGAGGCCTCTGTGACATCCAGACCACACCGCTCCAGGTCTTCTTGGTAGACATGATGTTTCCTTCCTCCCGATGTTCAAACGCCAGCTCCCAGCTTCAGAAGAACTTTCCTGTCAGCCTCCGTCAGCTCCTGTGGTCTCGTCTCATGTCCCTCATGGTACTTGTTCTTCTTCCTTTTGTCTGAACCAGCAGGAAATGTGAGTACAGGTCAGTCAGGGTCTTGGGCAGCTCTCCCCTCTGCTCTTGTAGTCAACATGTGCTCCAGAACTGTAGCAGTGATCCAGCAGAAGACTGGGATCAGACACATGATCTGGAGGCTCCTGGATGTCTTGATGTGTGAGATCATTCTGCTGGACAGATCTTCATCACTGGACCCCCTCCTGAAGTACTCCTCCCTTTTGGGCGTCAGTGAAGCCTGTACTTCTGTTACCCTGTCAAATATGAAGGAGGGATCTGATTGGCCGCTGCAGGTTGGAAGTTATCCAGACCAGAGCCGAGGGAAGCAGATTCCCCTTGATGAGGTTTGTCAGCAGCACGTTGACTGATGACTTCTGTGTGGACATCAGACACAACCTGACTGTTGTTGAAATCCAGTGAAAGTCTGCTTTCATCCAGGCCATCAAAGATGACCAGAAGTTTTTCAGACAGCCAGCTTCTCTGCTGTGACCTTCTGTAATGTTGGATGGAAACATGGAGCAGCTGAGAGACTGTACTGCTCATCTTTGATCAAGTTCAGCTCCTGAACGAAAGCAGAATCAGCAGACTGACATCTTGGTTTTCCAAACCTCTGCCCAGTCCAGAGTGAACTTCTGCACTGAGAAGGTTTTTCCAACACCAGCGACGCCATTGGTCAGAACCCTCTGATGTGTCCCCTGTTGCTCAGGTGAGGTTTAAAGATGTCCTGGCACTTGATTGGAGGGGTCATGGAGGGTCTCCTTCTTGGACGTTGTCTCCAGCTGTCTCACCTCATGTTGGGGATTAACTCTTCACTCTGTCCTCTGTGATGTAGAGCTCAGTGTAGATCCTGTTGAGGAGGGTTTCACTTCCTGTTTCATCACTTCCTTCAGTCACACGTTCCATCTCCTCCTCAGACTGATCTTATGTTCATTGAAACCTCCTGCAGACCACCGTCCACTAAAAAAGGACAAAAAAGCTGTGAGACAAAACAAAGACAATCTGTTGGTATTTTCATTACCATAAAAAAATGTAAGAATATATAAAGAAGTAAGGTTTTTAAAGTCCAGTTTCAAGGAAACATCAGAAATTCTCTCTTTTTCTCTGACTTCCTTTGACTGTGTGTCCGTGTTAGAGATTCATGATATGGATTTTATTCAGCTGATACTGATCATTTGATTCTCATGGCTGATATGATAAGATAAAATGTTAATTTCACATCTTTGTATTTTAAAAAACAGGTTCATATAACCTGTAGTGTAAAACTTCACAATATATTTCAGCTTTTATAGAACATTTTTACCAAAGAATTCAAATTAAATGATTAAACAATCTGTCAAATCAGATATTATTATAACTGATATTTATTATATTTATTACAGATCTAGACTGATATAACTGTGACAGGCCAATATCAGCTGATAATTTATTTAGCCCTGATATTTGTTGTGCTACCAGCTCAAAAAAACGTCTGGACTGTTTGCTGTCCTGGATCCACAGAGGTGGAAAGAGCTCCCACTGATGTCAGGACAGCAGAAACTCTACACATCTTCAGCCTGAAACTCTAAAAAATAAAATGCAGCACTTAAAGCCGTTCAGCCTATTGGATGAAGCTGACGTACCTGCACGATTCTCAGTTCACATGGTTGACCTCTCTTATTGTCAGTCTCTAAATAAATGTCATGAAATGTAGCAGGAGACATTTTGAAGATGGACAGATGTGCAGTCTTACTTTGTTCAGTGCTGCTCTGACTGGTGGTCTGCAGTCCAGGTCTTGTTCGGATTTGTCTCCACACTGGGGACAGGAGGAGTCTCCTGATGAACCAGACTGGTCCCAGTATGGGGTGATGCACTGTCTGCAGAACCAGTTTTCCACAGCTGGTAGAGACTGGATCCTTCAGGACGTCCTGACACAAAACACAGCAGGATGGCTGCTCCTCCACACAAACATGACTCCTCTTCCTCTCTCTGTGAAGACATTTCTTCATCACTAAAATCATTTGTTAAACAGCAATTAACTGCTTCTCCTCTCTGACTGTCTTATTAAACATTCAGTGATCTGACTGTAATTTGTTATTAATACAAACTCAACACTTCCTGCAGCTCCTTCACAGTAAAAGTCCTCCATTAAAGACAGCTGATTATGTCCTTTACTGGTTTACAGTCACTCTGGGCAGTTTAGTTTGAGTTAGTCAGGTTTAAACCTGAGGTTAGAAATTATCTCAATAACTGTGGTAGACCAGCAGTCTCAGACACAGAACATGTAACAGAGGTGTCACAGGTTCAAGTCCAGACTGTTGCCTTTTCTTAACATCATTCCCTTCATGTGTCCTGTCACTCTACTGTCCAGGTACGACTGGGACATAAAAATATACAAAACATTAATGGAGTTGTTCCTCATCTGAGTCGAGGCTCTCAGGATAGAGGATATCGTTTGATGTACAGATTGTGAAGCCATTTTTTGATTTGTCATGTAGGGATATATAAATAAAACTGATTTGATTTGACTTTCTTAAACTTGGTGGTTCTTGTTCTGCTTTGTGTCTGTTAGTGTGTAAGTTCATTAAGAGAAACAAAAAGAGTCAAATTCTTTGTATGTGTTCACTTGATTGGCCAATAAAGCTGATTCTGATAGAACACAAAGTTGTAGCCATGACAACAGATGATGCTTCAAATATTGATGTTGCTGCAAAGAAGCTGCAAATTATAAAACGTTGATGCATCACCACACGTCTTCAACTCAGCTGCAGCACAGAAGATCAAGTTTCAAGGGGGACACCCAAGATTAATGTCACCAGTTCACCCCCAGCAGAGACTCACTGGAGTCAGACACAGACGGCTACATGGATCCATCTGTACACATCTGAAGATCATTCTTTCAGGTTCTGAATAGTTAAAAATCTTCATGAACATTTTATAGGAGTTTAAATGATGAAATGGAGGTTCTCAGGTGTTTTGATGAGGAAATAAAATAAGATCCATCTTAGTTTGAAACAGTATCTGCACTCATAGTTCTGCATCATGAATATAAATATTTTAGCATCTTGTCTTAATCTTTACTGAATCATCTTCCATCAGGTCAGTTTACAGTAAAAACAGTCTCTTACTTTGTGTCTGAGGGTCCAGGTTCATTACTGAAGAATAGAGGAGGAATCTCTGGACCAGTCACTCTTCATGGACAGACAGCTGGACACTGGAGACTCTGCTCTCTGTCTGTTGGACTGAACTCTGCAAACACCAACATGTTTTTATTCAGATTACAGGAATCCTTCATAAATCCTCTTATCAAAGTCATTGATGAAGCTCTAAATACACAAACTGCTGCTGCTGTTGATAATAAGGAGCTTTAACAGTTTGTATTAGTCCTCTTAGATTAGATTACAACTTTTCTAGCTGACAGCTGTCACAGTTTGAGGTGTTTTAGAAGTTTTAAAGTGAATCCAACAGAGATCAGTAGGGTCGGTTACTGAACCAATATGACATCAGTTCCTTTACGACCAGAACCAACTGGACCGAATCACAACACAGATTTCGGTGCCTCATTTCAGAGCCACACGCCTGAGCTGTTGATTGAAAGTTGTCCTCTGGTTCAGACGTTACAGACACATCAATAAACATGTGTAGTTAATAGGGCCGTCACTTTGTATTCAAGCTTCGAACATTTTTTTCGAACATGAGGTGAAAAGTTCAAGTTCAAGCTGTAATTATAGTTGCTGTGCAGCAATGGTCGGGGCCGGGCAATTTTAGGCAAAATTAGGCAATTCTGAGCAACAAGCAGAGTGTAGGAAGATGAAAAAAAGGTGGCATTCTAATGTGCATTTTACATCAGTTGAGGCTTGAACTCACAATTTCTGGCACAAGAGACTCTGCATATTGACTGATAGCTAAGCCAAATAAACAGGGAAAAGAGACAAGGGATAACAGGGAAACGTGTTGATAAAGAGTATTTGTCTCTTCCCAAAACTCCCTGAATCATAATTATTTAAATCTTAGCAGTCTCTAATCCACATAGCATGATACCTGAACATAAGGCTTTCACATTTGAAAGTCCATCCTGCCTTAGCTGAGGCTCGAACTCACGACTTCTGACACTGACGTCCGTCTTTTATCTCACTGAGCTAATTGGCAAGTGACAGTTCATGTGTGGCTTTACAAATTGACTAAGCCAAGGATCAGGGTGCCAGGCAGCAGCCATCCATGCCCTGGAAAAGCAAATTTCAAAGTGAAAGTTCCAAAACTGTAGCACATATGGGTTTATTTATTATGAATTTTCAAAATTTTGAACTTTAGAGGCTTGCTGTAGCGCCACCATCAGGACTATTGGCCTGTTTTTGCAGCTGAGGCAATCTGACATGGGACTGGACCTTTGTGCAAAGTTTGGTCATTTTTCGTGCATGGGAAGTAGCATTTCCTTGGAAGAAGAAGAAAGAAAGAAAGAAAGAAAAAAAAGAAAGAAAGAAAGAAAGAAAAAAAGAAGAAGAACATGCAGGATTACAATAGGGTCCTGGCAGCTTAGGCTGCCCGGCCCCTAATTACCTGTTCGAAATGTCGGCTGCAGTCTCTGTAAGTGCATCAGACAATTTGATGAAGTTTGCCTTGTAATCCAACAGAGGGCGCTCTAAGAATTCACTATCATGTTGACCTATTGCATGCCCTACTGACCTATCACTAAACGAAGCAAATGTTAATGTGTAGTGAAAATGACGAAGGTACCTTTTAAACCGTTTGTTTTCTGGGAATAACTAACACAATCAGAAACAAAGAAACAAGTCTTTATTTCGTGTTTTTCGTTTTTGGGCAAAATACAAAAAACAAAAAAACGGTTCGTTTTTTTGTTTTTTTGTTTTTGGCAAAAAAAATTAAAAAACAGAAATTCAGCTCAATTTCTTGGACCCAGAAACAAGTCTTTATTTCGTTTTTTCGCTTTTGGGCAAAAAAACAAAAACAAAAAAATCGGTTCGTTTTTTCGTTTTTGGCAAAAAACAAATAAACGGAAATTCAGCTCAATTCCTTGTTTTCTGTTCTATAACCAAAAACAAATTTACTACTCCATGTTTCGTTTCATTGGTGGGCGGGCCTCTGATTGGCAATTTGTGCTTCCTTTCACTGTACTCTTCAAAATAAAAGTTCTTCCGTTTGACACTGTCGACACAAAAATATTACTGTATATAGACACTACTACTGTAATAAACAGGGAAAAAGAGGTTGTTTTTTTTAAAAATAAATAATTCTAACTTGTGATGACTGACTTTATTAAGCCAACTGTATCTAACACAGCGACACACACCGGGCCAGCCTTATGCTGGAGAAGCAGCACCAGCATCTGACCGCAAAAAAAAATAAGGGATCCGTGTCAACTTAATATCATGACTTTAAAAGCACTGAATTACTTGCCTTAACGAATTTTCGTTAGAATAAAATATGAAGAATTGGTAAAAATATCATTTCTATGAGGCTGTTCAGTCAGACAGCGACAGATCACAAGTAATTAACTTATATCATCCTGGCAGTCTAGTGAAGATCAAGCTATGTGCGGCTTGTTCAGTCAATATTGTGTTCATTCAGAGCCGTCGCATGGACTGTGCGAACTGTGCAACCGCACAGGGCCTCGCGCCACTAGGGGGCCTGTGCCTGCAATCCTGCTGTTTTTTTGTTTTGTTTTTTTTGTTTTTTTTATTATTATTATTTTTAATAAATACATTAGTTATATATGATTTTGTCTGTCTCTGTTAAGGTCACATAGGTGAAAATGAACAGAGATTTCGTTTTAATTTCTTCTTAAATTTATGTTCTCGTCACAAATTAGTCACGGAATAAAGGGTCATCAAAGAAAAGTTTTCGTTTTAGTTGACAAAATTAAACACTGCTCACCTGCTAGTTTACCACCCAACTGAGGCAGCAGAGCCACCACAGATGGGTGGAGCAGTGCCAAGTGTATAGCCTCGTTTGACTGCGTATTATTCAGCACACTCAGCCGCAGCAGGCCCGTTTGTTTTTTTGTTTTTTTGGGGGGGGGGGATTTGAATGAATGAATTATGGGTCATTTTAAATTCGTTCGAACTTGATTTTTGATAAAGGGACAGCCCTAGTAGTTAACATTAGTGACAACACTCTCTACATGGCTCTGGCAGCAGGCAGCCTGTTAGCTCGTAGCCTCCGTAAACACCATTAAAATGACAAACTAAACGCTCTAAAGTGTGGCTGTATTTCACTGGAAACAAGTCCAACACCTGGCAGGACGTCAAACATGGTTAAAAACAACTGCATGTAAAGAGGAGAATCAGCTGATGACACACAGGAAACACTTGAAAGCAGAGAGATGCACCGTACTCCACTGCTTGTGTGACCCATGAAAGAGCTCATCACGACAGGTGGGG
>JAWZSL010000166.1:0-13605 GCA_034769285.1 Lutjanus argentimaculatus
CTTTGAGCTCCACAAGCTGAGTGCCATTTAGTTCCATTATATTGGAGAGAAGACAGGCATGTCTACAGCCAGTGTCTCCAAAACTCTGGGAAATTCAATGTAAATGAAAAACAGTTTAACAATTTAATTTCACTTATCACTGTTATAGGCCTAAAGTGATTCTTACACACCAGTCCTAAATATCTGTAGCCTGTACACCAAATAATAAAAAAATGTTTAAATATTTTGTCAGTTAAGATGTGTGTCATAGAGCACATCTACAGGTCAGCACCTTTTTCTCAAAAATTTGCTGGTGACTAGTCTTGAGTCTCCCTCTCTCGGCTGGCTATGGATGCCAAATCCAAAAAGTCTCTCTGGAAAATAGAGAATTTAATAGTTGTGGCACCAGACAGACTTTTTTTTTCTTCTTTTCTGGACAAAAAGGGCTCTTTTGTAAATGCTGCAGAGCCCTGATCTACATAGATAAACAGGACTACATGTATTTTTGATTCTGGGGTGTGCTGTCCCTTTAAGTGCAAGTAAAAGTCCAGAAATACTCATAAAAGTATCCCACAAAAATGACTCAGTTACAGTGAGTGTGAGTAGATGTAATTAGTTACTTTCACCCCTGGTGTTTCCTCGCTGAGCTGCAGTGGATGGACAGTAACACTTTTTTTTCTTTAATAAAATAACTGCACCTTTGGAGGACACCTCCAAGTTTGGAATATAGTGCTCACAATCTGCACAGAATGAGGAACCTGGATTTGTTTGGAGTGTGAAGAGGAGGAAACAAAATTTGTGTCAGTTTTCATGACTGCACATGACGAGTGTTTTAAGATAAACATAAAAAGTGTGAACCTTTTCTTTAAAGGTAGAATCGGTGGGATTTGTCCAAGCTGTTCATAAATGCACCAGAAATTCTCAGGATGTCAAATAACAACATTTTGGGTTGACGAAAACGTCCCAAACAGCAAAATTCTGAGAAAAGTATTAGCAGATGACAGAGTCTCTGCAGATGTAACCACCACCACACACTTCTAGTGGGTCATAAATACTGAAAATGACTGTGTTCATATGAGTCTATACATTGTTTTTTAAGGAAATTGGTGCTTATTGTTGTAATTTTGGATTTTGTGAATCCAATGTTTCAAGTATACGCTCCTCTCACCAACCCAGAAAAGATCAGTCTGCAGTAACAGACGGTGACTCATGCTGGTATAGATATGATGGTTTATGGTCTCACAGTATTTTTGCACCAGTTCAGTAGACTGGCCCATATCTGACTGTACTCACCAGGTGCTGCAGTAGCTGCCATGCTGTCACTGTGCTGAAAACACCAGAGGAAACTCAGCTGGAGACCAACAGCTGGTTTTAAAAGCCTTCAAACACAAAAGAACAAAATGTCATTTTTTCAAAAACTCAAATACTTTTAACCACCTGGAGCTGCTTCTCTTTTTGTGGTTGTTTGCAACATATCAACATGTTGCAACCTGCAACAGCATTTATTTCTGGTTAAATACTTTTAAATCTAATTTTGATTCTCAGGAAACACAGCATGAACCTGTCTCAACTTAAATTCATCAGGTTTCTTTCATGCATTTATTTTTTGTCATGCCCTTAAAAGAAAATTGATGTGGCAGATTTTACAACTTTACATAAATTTGTGAATTGATCTTTCCAGGAAACCTGATTTGGTGCAGCTGTATTGTTGTTTGAGTGGAAACAGAAGACTTTTGGAGTCTTAGGTCTTACACACGCCGTACACTACCAGAAACAGGTTGTGATCATGAAAAGGGGAGAAAAATGTGTCAAAGTCTTTAAACAGGAGTCTCCTGGGAAAACTGGGAGGGTTGGCAAGTAATTCAAGTAATGTGGGAGATCTGCTTCAGTGTGATTACTTCCTGTTCTCACAAAATCTAGTCACCAGGACTTTTACTTAAGCTTTAGTTAAGGTCATTATCTGAAATCACATGACTGGGGGTGACATCACAGAAAGGGGCGGGGCACAATTCAAAACAAGGCCTGTCACACAGGATTCTGCCAAGATCAATTTTAAGGATATAAATCTGTCAAAACCTAATCTTTTTAAGCATAAAAATATACATTAAAGTATTAAAATATGTTTGTTTTTCTTTTTTCAAACACTGTTTAGTTGCCCCACTCTATTAATTATGATTGATGATGTAGGACAGCATGCTTTGGGTAATCTGGGACAGGCATTTAAGTCTTAAAGATTTAAGGTATACTTCAAACGGGAAACATGCATTTAGGGACTTCCTATAGTTGCATACATAGTAGGAATGCTCAATAAATCGCAATATTATGAAAATGTGATATCAAAATAGCAGAACCAGAACCAAATCACAATGTTCATAAATGTTCTGATCTTCAGATCTTGTTCTTCAGAAGAAAGAAAACATGTTTGTTTAGTCCAAACAAACATCATCACAAATAGTTTTTTCTTTCAGTAAATTGAACATTGTGCTGCAGAAATGATCATTACCACTCATCGTATGTGTCATCATATCATATATCAATCACAATTTTGCAATTTAATACCAATGTTCTGCACACACACTGTATTTTTGTTCATCACGTGCCAATGTGAGAGTCATTAGTCAGCTAAAATATGAAAATGAAAGGATAACAAGTGAAAAATACCAATACCGACAAAGAATAAAATAATGAAATAAAAATATTTAAGACATAAAATAAATAAGATTAAATAGTAAGGAAATTTAGACATTTGATATTTGATATTGTTTTTATTTAGTTCTTTATAAAAAACATGAATATACATTTTCTTATTCATCTTTTTGTTCTTGTCATTTTTTTCTAAATAGTTTGGCACGTGTAGACTTTTTTTAAAGTCTAAGATAGGGCTTCAACTAATGATTATTTTCATTGTCAATTCATCTGTCCATTACTTTCTTGATTAATCAATTAGTTGTCTGATCTATAAAATGTCAAAATGGCTCAAAAATGTTGTCAGTGTTTCCTAACTAATCGAATATCAAAATAATTGGTGATTAATTTAACAATTGATTCATAATCAATTAATTAATCCAGTCTCAATCTTGTCACCTGGAAAATAGGTCTAAACATACTGGAGCACATGGACATATACTCCCTGAATGATTATTTTCATTATCACTAAATCTATCAATCATATTCTCCATTAACTGATTAGTTGTTTGGTCTGTAAAATGTCAGAAAATTATGCTCACAACTCAAAGATATTCAGTTACTGTCAGAGAGTAAAGAAACCAGAAAATATTCACATTTAAGAATTTTGTCAATTAATTGTTGCAGCTCTGGCCTAATATGTGTCCCAGATGATCAAACTGTGGCAGAATTTATTTTCTGGGGGGACACGAACATTAATATCTGTAAGCTGTCTCCTCTGGATCTGATATCTACATTATGGCTTCTGGTTAGAAAGAAACGTCTCGTCTCGTGCGTTGATCTAATGATGTTTATGTAACAGAATAAGTTGCAGAAGTCGAAAAGCACAGGTGTAATTAACACTCATGTGTCACATGTAAGAGTCTTAGTTACAGTATTGAGTATTAAAGCTTTCCAGTTTAATTACAACATTCAGTCACATCATTATTTCCTGTTTAACAGTTTTCTCACATTGATCTGAAATAGCTGTTCAGTCTACATACCAGTGTGAAGTCTGCTGCAGTATAATGTGAGAGATATTGATTTTAAAGGATAAGTTCGGTTTTTTGACACCTGGACCTTATTGTTAGGATTAAATACGCTCGTAGACTCACCCAGACAATTTTGGTGGAGCTCGGAGCCGTTTTCGAGCAATTTAGATCCATCCGACGGCGTTTTTTCTCATGCCATAGTAGCGGACGGGGCCAGAAATCGAAGCCCCTAAATTAGACATTATCTGCTGCGAAACTCGTGCAATGTCCACAACAACACCACCAGTTAGCCCCCATTCGTGGACGTGCAGTGGTTACTCGTTCTCTGGCCAGCTGTTCGGCTCTTTCCCTCTGCATCCTCCTTTCAAATAGCTCCTCGTCGGTGTATTCTGGCTCAAAACGATACGGGCATCCATTATACTCAAAGTCGTCGTCAGACACTTCTACATCGGATAAATATTCCGCCATGCTGCACAAAAATAGCCGTGTTGCCGTGTAGCCTAGCAACAACAGCGTCTCTACTCAGCTGCGCTCCTGCGGCGCACGTCTATGACGTCACCAAAAGTTACCCATCCTTGTAAAGCCCCGGATGACCGTAACAACGAAGTTGAGCTGCCATGGTGATAACACTGGCCATTCATTTATAAAATCTAGGTGAAATGAGCGAGTTTCGCAGCAGATAATGTCTAATTTAGGGGCTTCGATTTCTGGCCCCGTCCGCTACTATGGCATGAGAAAAAATGCCGTCGGATGGATCTAAATTGCTCGAAAACGGCTCCGAGCTCCACCAAAATTGTCTGGGTGAGTCTACGAGCGTATTTAATCCTAACAATAAGGTCCAGGTGTCAAAAACCGAACTTATCCTTTAAGTGCACATTTGACAGCAAAATGGCACAATAAAATCCACGTAACTTTAAAGTTTTGGTGCTATCAAGTGGGACTGATTTAAAGAGATAAAATTTATAGAACTGCATCAAAACAGCAAGTCTGACTGCTCCTCCGCTCACTGAGTGACATGTTTTGGCTCATAAATTTAGTTTTTTGAAATGAGGTGCAATCAGATGAGTTTCTCTAAGGACTGACAGACCTGATTTAAGGTCTGAGGACCAAGTGAGAGCAGTTTGTTATCCAGACTAATAAATTCTGACTGAACTCACCAGATGATGCAGCCGCCATGATGTCAGTCTGCTGGAAACATCAGAGACGAATTCAACTGGAGGGAAGAACAAACACAATTTAACTTCTCTGATTCAGACAGCTATAGTTAACTACTGAAGTACTGAGTTCATGTCTTTTGTACAAACTGAATACTTAAGTTTGTCAGTGGTTTTTTTTTCACTGTCCACTGAGCTGTGCTGAAGTCAAAGAACTGTCCTGTAACATCATCATCACCATCATCATCATCATCATCACCATCATCACCATCAGACAAGAATAAAATCATCAAGATTCACTTTATTGTTCAACTTCAGGTTGGGGTGATGTCGGGCAAACCAGTGAGTGAAAACGAATATTTGACAGTTTGATTTAATTTCAAATATGTTCTCAAGTAAATCAGCTCAGAGGTCAAAATCTCTTATTTTAACTTTTAACGTTTGCATGCTATTATTATAATATATTATAATAATATTATATTATTATTATTATTATCACAATACTAGCAATACCTTATTTTCAGCCACTAGGCCTATTTTACTGTCTCACTCTTTCTCTTCCCCTTTGTGTGTCTGTGAATATGTGTGTCTGTCTGTGTGTGTGTGTGTGTGTGTGTGTGTGTGTGTGTGTGTGTATAGATAGGTAGGGTGGGTGTGGAGGAGTAGCGTTGTGTGTAAAATCATAAAATTAAGTTTCATAAAACTTCATATAAGCTTCACATGTTTCAACATGTTTCTAAAGTTGAACTCAGAGAAACACTTTTGTTCTTTTTCGCCTAAAAGTTCGTGAATGAAGCCAAACTTTCATCTTCTTCCTGCTTCTGTCGAGGCAATGATCGTCTGAAATGGCGGATTTACACTGATGATATTACCTACCGGAAATAAAACGAGGAAAATTTAAACATGAGTGATTTTTCTGTTTAAACATCAACTGACACATCATCTTCTGACTCCTCAATTAATACAAAACACAGAAAATCATCACTTTTCTTGTCGATTATTGACCGTTTCGCTCTTTTCAAGTCACGTGAAGTAAACTGACGGTGTGTCTGTCTGCAGTCTGTCACCCTGTCCGGTCTGAAGGAACAAAAACCTGTTTCCAGCTCAGTTAATGACGTTTCTGTGATAATAATAAAGCTGTTTCTGCATCAACAGGCGCATTTAGCTGCTTGATTTATTCGATCATTTCTATGAATCTGGTTTTAGTTGTTTACTCACCAGCTGAAACTTCTGCTGCGTCACCAGCGAGAGATGAGCGACAGGGAAAAGTGAAAGTAAAGAAAAGGCACCCAGGAAATGTTCAGATGTGTTTCAAAATATGTTATTAAAGTGAAGAAGAACCGCAGCCTATTTTAAAATGTTTGCACGTACAAATATTTTAATTTTAATTTTTGAAACTCTAGATATTTTCACATTATTCATCTTTAGATTATTAATCATTTTAATTCCTCTGGTGTGCAGTTTTGTTGACATGTCTACATTTAATATTTGCTGTAATATCTGTAAATCATGAGATTTTATTTATTTTATTCCATGACATCACAAACCTGTCGCTCCTCGCATCTAAAATGGTCCAAAAGACGTTTTTACTTATATTTAGTCTATTTTAATAGGCTACTGTTGCTTCGAGTGAGGAGTGTGTTTATTTGTGTTGAGAATATTTTTCTGTGAAACAATCAGAAATCATCGATCGCCCACCGCTGCTGCAGGGTGACGTCACAGCACTGGGGTTATTGATGGAGGACTGATCTGAACCAGTGACTGACTCTGACTGTGAAATATGATACGATTAATATCAGAAATATGCCGTTTACACGCACGCGCACAACCTGAAAAGAAAAATCCGGATTATCATGTTTTATGAGTTTTCTTGAACATGTTATTAATGATGCATCATGTTTCAGATTCTGTAGCTGTCCATCCTGTCCATTCTCAGCATCTGTCGATTTTCTCTGTGCAGCGCGTTTGTTTTTATACTTTTACCACCACAAGTCAAAAGTGTGTTAGAACAAGAGAAGCACAAGAGAAAGAATCTGACTTCATGAACCAGCAGTAAAGTCAGATTACAGTTCAATGCGTCTGAAACATGTCAAACGCACTTTTGGTCATTTCGTGGTCAGACTCTCTTTGCGCACTGGTGGCGCACTTGGACACAGGATGGTGCCCGATAGTGCGCAATTTTATTTGTCATCACAATGATCCAAACAAAAACCATCTTCAATTAAAATGAAGTAAAATCTAAATATGATCCTGGATATTGTTGCTTTTTTTTTCTTAATTTCTTTTTAATAAAACTGAACTTTTTTTTTTTTTTTTTTTTTTTTACTTTATTTAGAAATAAAACTGAACTAAACAATGTAAATCACATCATGTTGGCGTCACAGGTTAGAATCCACCAGGAGCAGACAGGCACTCTTGTTAGGATACTGAATTTCTATTATTCTTCAAATGTGCCATATTTTTCACACTGGAGCCACAACAGAACAATACATCCACAAGCACCTGAACAAAAACAGTCCAAATTATTTTTATTGAAGATCACTGAAAGAAGTAAAATTACTTTTTTACTTCACTTCATTCTGGCCAAGAGAATGGTTGAAATTGAAATTTAATTTTGTAACTGGGAATGTAGTGAAAGAAACTGGGAAATAAAAGTGTGTGAAATTACCGAAGAGTTACAGAAATAGAAAATCAATTAAAAAATATTATAATAGGGCTGCAATTATTAATCGGTTATTAATCAATTATGAAATTAATCAGAAACTTTTTTCATTATCGACTTTGATGGTTTGAAGAAAAAAAAAGTCTCCAGGGAGGTCAGGACTGGCTGTGCTGGGGATGTTTAGAACGAGTATTTGGAATGACTCACACAACACAGAGGTGGTTCGTCCATCACACTTAAAAGAAAAACTGTATTTCTTAATGAATAATTTCAAGCCTTTTCATTTTCATTATTATTTAAGCAAACAGTGCAGCAACATGTGGGAGAAGTGCTCATTGTATGTTTTGTGCACGAATGTTTGGTGATGTCATATATCAAAGTGCAAAAACTTCACTTTAGACTGACAAACAGTGTTTTCTGTTTTCATTCTGTACACAGATTCTCACTGTCTCACTTCCTCTGATGAGATTTGTGACCTGCACTCGCCGTGTAGCGCCACTGACACCTGCTGGCAAATTTCTGGTACTACAGCTTAACAATGACACTGTACCCTAAATTTTAACAAAAATAAATACCTTTTCCCCATAAAAACACCTGAGAAACATAGAAAACATATAAAACTCTGTCTGAACTTACGTTACCAGAGGAATTCATCTGTTTTTAAAAGCTACACAGGACTTTTTGTGCCACATAATTACTATTAGATTGTTACAGGTGATCAGTGGTGGAAAATAACTGTTTAAGTTACCTTTATTCAAGTAGGGGAGACCGGGGATGGTAGTAACGCTTTTCGTTTGAGCATCAGAGACTCAGTGGTCGTTTGTGCTAAAAGGCTCTCAAACTTTGATACGTGGTACCTGTTAATATCAAGTCTCCACCCAACCTGCACCATCACCCTGTCACACCTGAGTAGGCCACTCAGGATCATATAGGTCGGCTCTTCAGGCCTATATTGAAATATAGATATAGAGGGTTTCATCAGGAAAAACTATAAAATGAACACTGAGAAAAATTTCAAGGGAACTGTCTTCACAATTTTTTTTGAAAAGTTTTTCCAACCTCTTTTGTTTACATAGTTTACTTTTCTTTGTCAAAAAACATGAATCTTTGAAAATATTAAATATGTTCAATTGCAACCATTTTATTTTCAAGCACCAAAATAATGAAAGATTGTGTGAACAATTTTTGAAACAGTGAATACCCATGGACCAAAAGAGAAAAGAGTGAACTCAGTGGAAGACGAGTCACAGCGATGGTAGTCTGACTCACACTGCAGGTATAAGTCCTGCTATTGGTCGCTTGTTTCAAGCTGCATCGCAGTGTTCGAAGCACTGGCAGGGCAGTAGGTTCAGGTACAGATGGGCTGATGGGAAAGTCATTAGTTTTGCAGGTATTTGGTCATAAATTTAAGTATTTGGATGATTTAACGTTTTAACCTGCTGATGGTGCTACATAAAAAGTCACAGGATCGCTAGAGTCAGTACGATTTAATCTCTGGAGACCATGAATATCGGTACAAACTTAATCATATTTGGTATTTGTTCTGCTGCAATATGCTCCACCATCAGAGCCACATATGACATGGCTGTTGCTGATGAAGTCGAGGTCCACAACTGATGAGGTGTTCTGGTAGCTTCATAAAGTCGTCACCTCCAAGAACAGACCCCCGCAGGTTCAGTGCTGAGTCTCAAGTGTAGTTCTGAATCTTCAGGGACTGTAACATATATATTATTTCAGTCTGGATGAAAATGGTGGACAGACTCTGACATGCCTGCATGGAAAAAAAATAAAATGCCTCATGAGACGCGACACTCTTGTTTTCTGACTGCATTCAAGAGTTCATTTATTAAGTCACTTAATTGTTTTTCATGTGTTTCCTGCAGGTTTTCCTTTTCCTTTAGATCCACCACGCTCAACATTTCTAGGTCCTGTTTTTTCAGTAAGTCCCTGAATTTTTTTAGATTTTGTCTCTTTTTGGTGAAACACGTCACTAAGTTATTGATTTCTTCTTGATGTTTTTTCTTCAGCTCCCTCCTGTATTTCATTACAAATGCATTGAATTCCTCTGCTTTCTGTCTGGCTGCCTCTTCATATGACTCCTTCATAGTCATCAGGGACTTCTCATGCTTTTTCTTCAATTTCTTTCGCTCGTTTTCCTCCTGTTCTCTTCTGATTCTGTCCTCTTCTCTTCTGTCGTTTTCACATTTTACTTTTTCTTGCTCATATTCTTCTTTTATCTTTTTAATTGTTTCATTGTGCTCCTGCTCCATCTGCTCGTTTTCCTGATGTCTTTTCTGCCACCACTCTTTTTGTTCTCTTTCCCAAACCTCTTGTTTTTCTTTCATCTCTTCTGTACTCTGCTTCAGCTTTTGTTCCCACTCCTGTTGCTGTAAATCATCCTGTCTCTTCCTCTCCCTCTCCTCTTCTTCTCTCCTGTCCTGTTCTTTCCTTCTGTTTTCAAGCTCCTTGCTGATGTATTCCTCAATAGTTTTGTCTTTCCGTTTCCTTTCCATTTCATTTTCTGCTCTCTGTTCTTTCATTCTTCTTTTCATTTCTTCCATTTCTTCCTCATGTTTTCTCTGAAGCTCCTCCCTCTCTCTCCTCATCTCTTCTTCCTTCTCCTTCAGGATTCTCTCCATTTCTTTCTTTATTGCTGCCTCGGCCTCTTGCAGCATCTTATTAGTGTAGCAGCTGCCTCCATTTGTCTTCACCATGGTGTCAATCTTGGTTATCAGCTCACTGACTTGTGTTTGGTTTTGTTTTTCACGGTTTTTGAACACATGGTATCTTCCTCCACAGTCAGAGATCAGCTTCTTAAAGGAATCATCACATTTATTTTCGATGTATTCTTCAATGGACATTTCCTCATGCTCCAGTTTATCTCCTCCGGTTAAAAGAATGATGGTGAACTTCTCAGCATTCTTCCCAAATCCTTCCTTGATGAGTTTTAATGTCTCCTTCTCCTCTGGTGTAAATCTGCCAATTTCTATCACCAACAGGAAGACATGTGGTCCTGGAGCCAGAAGACTGATGCATTTTGTCATCTCCTCATTAACTTCATCATGAGACAAACTATTGTCAAACAGACCAGGAGTGTCGACCACAACAACAGGACGACCGTCCACTTCACTCTGTGATTTCTGACAATGTTTGGTGACTGATGTTTGGCTGGGTTCAGCCTCAAACTTGTCTCTCCCCAGAATTGTGTTTCCTGAAGAGCTCTTCCCACTGCCAGTCTTCCCTATCAGAACAATCCTGAGACTCTCTGGACTCTACCTCCCATCATTATCTGCAAAATAAAAAGAACTGGAGTTACTATTCATGAGGGCACAGTGTCGCAGCAAATGGAAGTATGAGTTGAAATAAGCTGCTTGTAGTTCAATACCAACTCTCTCTGTGTGGATCCTTTTACTTTCTTTGTCTACTCCTCTATTGTCTCTCTCCTCTCATTCAGTGTCTTTTTGCTCAAAACAAATATCTCCAAACTGAGAACATCTACCGTTTATACTGCCATAGCCAATTTTGCCATATTTTCTTCTTGATATGCAATGATGAAGTGCTCCCTTTAAGCCATCAAACTGTCTGCGGTTCATATCCTCAGTTTCCCACACCTTTTCCAAAGTCAGATTCAAGCACTTTTCGAGCCCTTTCAAGGTGCAAATTAAAGTAAAACACAACAAAGTTTCACGTCCAAACTCTGATTTCAGCTTCTGAAATGCAACAGTAAAATGAATATCCTTGAGTTGTGGACAAAACAAGATATTTGAGGACGTCATCTTGGTGAAAATGACTCTCTCTGATTTATTTAATCTCTTTATCTAAGGAGTGATCCGTTCAGTCAGAAAGCGATTTATTATGAAAGTGAGGCACTTGCAATTAAAAGCTGTTTCAAGCGCATCATCTAAAATCCAATCACTTTTCAAACCTTGACAACATTACATTAACACTGAGGCATTTTCAAGGATTTCCAGCATCCCTAAGAACCCTGATTACACTTGCTCACAAAAAAAAAAAAAAAAAACAAAACCCTGAAACAGCCACTGTGTTTAGATTGAAATGTACACTGTACAAACCAGCTTTTAACAAGCCACAAACACTACCACACATTTACAGTCCCACCAACTGGTCACAATAAATGAAAAGACCAGTTACCCCCTCATGTTAAACCTAAAACTCTACACTCTACTAACCTCTATACGCAATTCTTTTTGACTGCTGTGTAGCATCCTGCAGCCAATGCTAATGCTAAGTCTACTGATCGTCTGTTGTGTACTAAACTCTGCATGTGAAGTCACCTGGGCTGAGTGACTAATCCATTTATAAGACGTACACCCCAATAACTGTCAAACACGGGCAGTGGGCCTTTAAGTTGGATATGACTCAGGAGCAGAGGTGGGGTGATTCATTGACGTAATCAACAGAAATACAATTTGCAAAACATGCATCACTACGTTACTATGGCTGCACCCAGTCAAAAACATGTTTGTCCCAGACAAACGAGAGTATTTTAGACAGAGATTGAGCAGTGCAGTGCTCCTTAAGCTCTGCAAACTGAACGTAACTTAATGTCAACTCAGCAGCAGGCTACAACTGCTTTGCATGAACACTGACACACAAGACAGCAGCCACAGCAAGACAGTCCTGTTTACTTCAGCACACAACCATGATATATTAGGATGATCAACATGTGTTGCTGTGTAAGTGATTTTCTAAATGTTTCCTCACCAGCCTCATGTGAACATATGTCATGTGTCATCTAATGTTGTTATTCATGCATTTTATATTTTCTGTCTACAACCCAGATTCATTCTGAATGAGGCTTACAACATTCTGGAAATGTTGTGACAGCAGCATGTTTCCCACTGTGAGACATCAGCTTGTTGTTGATATATGTCTTTGTCTTTGCATGGTCGAGTCTTAACTTGTATTTGTAGCTGCAGAGACAAACTGTGTTTACTGACAACGGTTTTTCCAAAGTGTTCCTGAGCCCATGTAGTATCCTTTATACAATGATGTGGGTTTTTAATGCAGTTTTTAATGCAGTGCTGCCTGAGGGGTCAAAGGTCACAGACATTCAGTGTTGGTTTTCAGTCTTGTTCCTTACGTGCAGAGATTTCTCTGGATTCTCTGAATCTTTTCATGATATTATAGATTGTAGATGGTGAAATCTATAAATTCCTGCAGTTTTGTGTTGACAAACGTTCTTGAACTGTTGGACTGTTTGCAGTTTTTCACAAAGTGGTGAACCTCACCCCATCCATGCTGGTGAACCACTGAGTCTTTCCAGGATGCCCCTTTAATACCCAATCATGATCCTGTCACCTGTTACCAACTCACCTGTTTAAATGTGAAGGTTCCAAACAGCTGTCAGTTGCTCCTGTCACAACTTTTTTTAGGATGTATTGCAGGCATCAAATTAGCCAATTGAACGTGGGTCAAAAATGATTTACAAATAATTGCATTCTGTTTTTATTTGTGCTTTAGACAGCATTCAAACTATTTTGGAATTAGGTTTGTACTTTATCAGACACTGCTTAGACATGGAAAAGTCAATAACATACTTACAAGTGATGCTGCTCCTTTTCAGCGTCTGCAGTTCAGCTTGTTGCATGTTGATACATTTCTTTTGTTGTATGATCTTGTCTATTTGGGCATGTGCAAATGTTTCAGTTGTATAGCAGCATGGTTTGGTCTTGTGGGGTCTCAATTGATCAGCCTTGTCCAACATCGCTGCAATCTGCTGCTTGTCTTTGATATTGACAAGACAGCTTCCTCCACAGCTCTGAAGGAGCTCCTGGATGTCTCTGTTCTTTCTCACAAACTCTTCACCATCTTGAACTGCAGGATCTGAGTCCACAGTGAACAGAATCATGGTGAAGTCATTGACTCCAGAGCTGAATGTGTTCTGGATGGTCTTTAACTCTTCCTTGTCTTCATCAGTGAGGGGATCCACAGGTAGGACCAGGATGAAGACATGGACGCCCTCAGGATCACAGAGGGAGACACACCTGAATGATTCCTCCATCACTGTCTCCTGAGGTTTTCCATACAAGGCAGGCAGCTCCACCAGAGAAAGTCGACGTCCACACACCTCTCCCTGATGTTTAACACACTCTGATGAGTTGGAGACTGAATGAAGATCTGTCTGACCTAA
>JAWZSL010000166.1:14105-68040 GCA_034769285.1 Lutjanus argentimaculatus
CATTTGTAATGAATTCACTTAAAACTTAAAGTTCTAATCAAGGCTGATTTGTAAGTTACTACATACCTGGAGGTCTAACAGAGTCCAACCAGCAGTGGATGGTTCCTGTTTTTTCAGACTTTGATGATCACCAGGGAAATCGTGGCTCATGTCCATTGTTCTTTGTTACAGTCTCTGTGGATTCAAAACAAAAATTCAGAGTTTCTTTAAGTTACACATGGAGAGAACCTGTCTGCCATCAGGGACTTGAAAATTCACCACTGATGTTGGAAATCTTTAAATTATATGGACCCAGTTTCCCAAATCGTGTACAATCCTATTTCAAGGAGAGAAGTCTGCAGTGTTTCTGGATGTTGTTGATATATGTCTTTGTCTTTGCATGGTCGAGTCTTAACTTGTATTTGTAGATGCAGAGACAAACTGTGTTTACTGACAACGGTTTTCCAAAGTGTTCCTGAGCCCATGTAGTATCCTTTATACAATGATGTGGGTTTTTAATGCAGTTTTTAATGCAGTGCTGCCTGAGGGGTCAAAGGTCACAGACATTCATTGTTGGTTTTCAGTCTTGTTGTCACCTGTTACCGACTCACCTGTGGAGTGTTCCAAACATTTTGTTGGCCCTGTCCCAACTTGTTTGGAACATGTTGCAGGCATCAAATTCAGAATCTGTGCATGTTTACAAAAAATAATAAAGTTTATCAGTTCAAACGTTAAATATATACACATTATCTACACAACATACAACATCAGAGGGCAACATATACATACAAGTGACCATCAGCTATTTTTCAGTTGAACTATAGGCTGTAAACCAAAACAACAACAGAAAAGTTAACATATATCTTTGATATTAAGTTTAATGTGGCAAACAGACCAATGAGGTCTGACTGTCACCAAGTGCTGCAGTCTCCATGATTTCACTCTGACAGAAACACCAGAGATTACTGCTGGGTTTGAAAAATTAATAAATAGGACTATTGTTATTTTTGAGTCCAGATGGTTCATAGTCAGATCACACAATATAACTGAAATGAGACTGTGATGTATTTGTAATAAAAAGTGGATTGTCTGTGTTGAGCAGGTAATTTCCTCACTGGTACTTCAGGTGTGGTTCAAACATGTTATTGTTCATATCAGTGGTTTGACATTTTGCCTTCAGCTCAGGGTTGTATTCATTCAGAGTGGTGGTTACAGTTTTTGTAAGATCATAGATCAGTCACAGACAAACTTTGAGAAAGTCATCTAAGAATACTGACAGTTTACTGGTCAGAAGAGATGTTTTTGCTCCTTAAATGCAGTTATGTGGTGTAAATTCTTATCAGTTCAGGGAAAAGGTGGATCTATGTAATGAAATGAATGAAGGACAAAGGAAGCTCTAAAAATAACATTAGGGTAGAGGCACAGCCAGTAAAACAGGCTTCATCTTCTCTGTCAGACACACAACAGTCAGTTCACACAGCTGGAGGGTGTAGTTTGTTTGTTTAGTAGAATCACATGCAGACCTACAGTATGTGCTCATGTCACAAATCACCTCTGTTGGTGTGAGTCTGTGTGCGTACAGCAGAGTCTGGCTGACTTGACGTGTTCATAAACACTAGTTTAAGGTAACTGATGTCCCTTAAATAGACTTGCAGCAGTCTAACTGCTCTTTGTTAGTTTATTTGAATCTGAAATACTGGCTTTGATCTATGGAGCCCCTAAAGAGACATGGAGGAAAAAAAATCTTTAAGATTCTGTTGCACACATGAAACTATCTCATGTGTTTCAGGTAGCTAAATTCAATTAATTTGGTTTTACTGGATCACATGATTTGGAAAAGTGTTGCACAGACCAGTTAGAACCATGGGCACTGTGGTTAACACACAGGCCCAGCAGGCCAGGATTTAAAAATTAACATTCTGACTAACAGTGGATGAGTCCCAGACGTTTGAAGGAGGTTGTGTCTCCCAGAGAGAGACTGTTTGTTTCTACATACAAGGGAAAGTCACTCAACTTCATTGATTATGTCACTCTGTTCCCTCTGTCCTGTCAAGTTTATAACTACAGTTTTTGGTTTTGCTGCCTAAATATGAACAATATTTGCTGGAGTGACATTACTGCTCGTAGGGTAACATAAAATTCCTGAAAGCAGCCTCTGACACACACTAAAGAATTCACCTGAAGGGTAATACAGCCTACAGAAACAGGTAGAGGTGCAGGTCTCTACATCAGAGAAAATAATACGTTCAGTTAGGGGCGACAGGGAGATGATTTATCTGTACACCCACACCGCTAACCTGCAGGCTCCCTGTAGGCTTTGTTAAATTTTAAATAATATTGAGCAGACCAAGCTGTCCAGGTGTTGTCTTTATTGTGTATGTCTCAATGTCTGAGTTTTTTCTTTAAAGTGATATTCCATTTTGTGAGAATAACCCATTCAGTATGTCCTCACCCCTATGCTGATGTGATGATGGGTGAAGGTCTTCAGTTCACAAAACAATCCTGGAGTTTTAGGAGAAAGAACACGAGAAAGAACACAAAACAAACACAAAATGTCTCCATCCTGCTTGTGTGGTGTAATCCAAGTGTCCGTAAACCGCGGCATTAAAATTTAACCGCAAAAGACGCCATTTACGCCATGTTTTTAGCTGAAATGTCAACTGTAGCATGTAGCCGGTAGGATGTAAACATGGCATCGATCTCGCGAGACTTCCGCACGTGCGTCCATTTAGATATATACAAAGTCTCGCGAGATCGATGCCATGTTTACATCCTACCAGCTACATGCTACAGCTGATATTTCAGCTAAAAACATGGTGTAAATGGCGTCTTTTGTGGTTAAATTTTAATGTCACGGTTCACGGACACTTGGATTACACCACACAAGCAGGATGGAGACATTTTGTGTTTGTTTTGTGTGCTATTTCTAACATTTTATCCGTGGTCTCCATTCACTGCCATTGTACTGGATGAGGCTGCAACCCTGTTTCTCCTAAAACTCCAGGATTGTTTAGTGAACTGAAGATCTTCACCCATCATCACATCAGCATAGAGGTGAGTACATACAAAATGGCTTATTCTCACAAAATGGAATATCACTTTAACAATTTAATGTAACAATTACATCAGTTTCATTTTGTCACTGCAGCAAATACTGTTAACATTCAAGCAGTAAAACTAAAAACTGTGGTTATAAATTTACAGCACAGAGGAAACTCTCCAGAGGAAACAGAATTAAATAATTAAAAAAAGCTGACTGGCTGTCCCCTCTGCACACAGCCCCTGTCTTTCTCTCTCTCTGTCTGTGGAAACACACCCTCTCTCCCACCTGTGACCTGTTAATATTTATGACCCGGCCCACCTGAGCAGGAGATTAATTGAGAGGGGTCTGGCTGCAGACCTCCACTCTCAGGACCCTTCCTTGCAGACCTGCACTGTGAGGTCTCCTCCACTCTCAGGACCGGAAGTTGATACGAAGCTTTCAACAATAAAAGCGAGTATACCGGAAGCACGTATTTATCGTTTCCCCTGTGAAGTGTGGAGACAACAAGGTGAGTAAAAGTCAAATGACAACTTTTCGTTATACGAAGAAACAGAAACAGCCTTTATTCACCAGAACATTACGTTGCACACTATACATCGCCCTGTGAAGTTATATTAATTTGAAAGAATCGAGTTTTGGACTTCACGGTAGTTTGTAGCGTTGTTATCGTAGTTAGGCTAACGGTGGCTAACGCTACCCAGGTTAACTTAAGGATAAGCACTCTATGTAGCCTATTATTTAGATATATGGGCAGAGGCGTAGGAACGGGGGCGGGGCAGGGACGTGTCCCCTCCAATATTAGAGACGGGCGCATTCTTCTCACCCAAAAATTATACCGCGTAGGAGAAAACTATTTGATTTTTAAATCTTTAACTCACATGCTTTTATTTTGAAAGCGCAACGCAGCGTCATGTCACTGGACCACCCGCCCGGCCGCCCCCTCCCTCACCGGCTCGGAGAGTGTTAGGGCACTCACGACTGACAGCCTGATGACAGAAACTCTTTTGGACGAGTTAAAGCGGTTTGTAGGGAATGTTGCCATGAATATGGCTTGTTTATAACGTCTTTTTGTTAGTTTACATTCACATTTAGAAACCATATCTCCACTATATAATAACTTGTTGTTGAAGTCGTCTTGTGCACGCGATAGTGCTCACTTAAATGTGCCACCACCATATTTTTTTTTTTTTTATAATTTTGTTTTAATTATTACAATATAATTTGTCTCTTACAGATGCATATGTCAAGATGCCACCCTGGATGTAAATGATGACGACAAAGAATTAATTCTGGAGCCTTTCAAGTTTTTGTTTTATAACATTGAAGATATGTGTCTCTTCTGTGAAGAAATTATGGACAAGAGAGGGTACATGGCATACTGCGATTTCAAAGAGAAATAAAAAGTTTGAAAGTTAGTTTTGTGTCTACTGTTTTCTCCTGTAACAGAGGTTATTGGCTATGTGGGTCATGTAATTAGGTATTCAGTAATTCAATGAATTGAATACACAAAACAATTAACAGTTAAAACAGTTAATCAACCCTTACATCCTCCATTGGCAAATCCATGTGGTCTGACAGCACAAGGTAAGAACATACTACAAACAATATTAAGCAAACATTAAGCATTACTATTTTTTAAAATCTTTTTAATTGAACATGAATACACCTAAATCATATTTACATATTTAGACATAAAATAATGCCCCAAGAATTAAAGTATGGTCACACGGAAAACTAGAAAATATGTAGGCTAATTCTGGTATACTCGCTTTTAAATCATATTTACATTATATACATAAAATAAAGCCCCAAGAAATAAAGTATATTCACATGGGGAACGACAAATGCGTGCTTCCGGTATACTCGCTTTTATTTTGAAAGGATTCGAATAAACGTCCGGTCCTGAGAGTGGAGGAGACCTCACAGTGCAGGTCTGCAAGGAAGGGTCCTGAGAGTGGAGGTCTGCAGCCAGACTGTCTTGGGGGGATTAATCACAATCCTGGCTGTTACTGCGGCCTGCACAAAACTAGTCTGTGTCATGTCAATTTCAAATTGGTGCATCATCGTATTAAGGTACCTGAAAGACTGAAAGACAAAATGCTCTCTGAAGTGTCCTTTCAGTGGACAAAATGTGCCTTCTCAAGTGTCATAAAGCTGCCCCACATACTCAAAAATGATTTGGCCTCTACATGACTTTGAATAGTTAAATAGTTCCTGTATGTTTTTACTACAGTTGTAGTAGTTGTTGTACAGTAAAACATTTTTAATTTAAACCAGGAACCTTTTCAGCATAAATGCATAACTAATTTTGTCGTGTTGGTGCTTCACCACGTCCAGCTGAAGCTGTGGAGTCCACAGCTGACTGGAACAAACTTCCAGAGGATATTACACCACCTTTAAATCCAGGTTCAAAACTCTGTCCTTCCTTTGACTTAATAGTCATCAGCCTTTGGATATGAAATATGTCCTACAAACAGACTCGCCTCTGTCTCTTCTACACCCACTCAGGTATGGTCTCTGTCTTACCTGGTGCAGGTGCTGTGATGTCTCCTCTCTGTCTCTGCAGTCATGACTTATAAGACACCAGCCTCAGCAGCTCTGCCAGCCTTTCATTCACACCCTTTAAGCGGCCTCCTGGTTAAAAATTCTGCTGCTGCGTCACAACTGAGATACTAAAATATATCAAACGGAACAATAAAACATTTCCCTGAAATGCATCCGGGGAATTCTTCAGAGCAAAACAGGAAGAACAGGAAGCAGGCAGGCAATCAATCAGTCAGTCAATTAATCCATTAATAACTGTGATGGACCAGATCTGTGGCAGAATTATTTTATTTTTATTTAGTTACAGTTAGTTCCCTCTGTGAGTTTGTTTGTCTAATTTAAGTTTGTATTTGTATGTTCAAAATGTTTAATTTTACTTTATTTTTCATTAGTTTCAGTTTTAATTTTAGTTTTTTTAATAATAATATGGGTGGTGTTTGTCAGGGGCACATGTAAGAAGTTCAGAACAGGTATTACAATACAAACTGAACTGAATAAGACGTGTGAGGACTCAATCTTACAGACGTCTCAGTGTCATTAAACAGATGAAACAACACCCTCCAGTGCTTGTATTGATAAATCTGACCAAACTGACAGATATTAAAATAACAAACATTTCCTATATATTTCTATTTTATTTCAGTTACTTTTGTAACCTACACATTATTGTTTCAGTTAGGTTTTTTTTTCATAAAGTCACATTTTATTTTTATTTCAGTTAACTAAAAAAAAAAACACACCTAGTTGTAGTTAGTTTAGTTTTAGTTAACTCTGATAACTTTAGGGAGAGACTGAGGAAGACACCCCTCTTTAACTTTCAGTGAACAAAAACAAAACTAATGTTATGTAATTATATATTTAAATATCCTAGATATGATTTCTCCTCACGTTTCTTGGTGCATCAAAATTGAAACTAAGATTTCAGACATTTGACCTGCAGGTAGCTATAGATTATTAATGTGGTCATCAAGATAAATAAATAGATATATTCATTAGTTCTTTGAAAAAAAATTGATCATGTGCCATACGACAATCATCAGATAAATAAACAGACATTTAAACAACAGACATCATCAACATGGTCAGTTTCCAAGTTTAGGAGACTTGGATTACACCAGATGAGCAGTATGGAGGCATTTTATGTTTTTTTTCTGTTGTTTTTCATGTTTGAAAAGTAGTCACCATTCATTTTCATTGTTTGGGAGATTCTGAACTAATGTTTTCCTGTGAAAATCCAACTGTTTTTTGTGGACTAAAAAACTAAACCCGTCCTTCAATCGACATGAGAATGAACAATCCTTTTAACTCAGCCAATCAGATATCAGGAGAGTATTGACTTCTCTCATGGTGACACCTGGACAGGTCACTTTGGCATAAATGTTGACAGAAACATCAGGTGTCAGTGTGGCGTTCAGGGACAATCTGCTTTGATTGGGCGTCTCATTTGCAAACAGCTGTTGTACATTTTATTACTTCTTAGAGTATGTTCATACTTACAAACACATAAAGCAAAAAACAAACCAACACATTTTATATAAGACAAGTTTGAGTCCTCAGTATTATTCATCAGTTTATACATGTTTATTGATATTTACTACAGTATGTTTATAAGGTTATACATTGTACATTGAAAACATGCTTTGATAATTGTCATTGTATATTATCATACTAACAAAGTACATTTAAAAATGAAGCTATGAATCTAAACATGCCTTTGTGCATAACAAAGGATGGAACAAACAATTAATAAACTATCAAAGTTATCAGAAAGTTACATTACTTTAATATTGTGATACTTGGATTAGATTACTGACTACATTTATTAACAAGTAACTAGTGATCGTATCAGAATACATTTAAAAAAAATCCTCCCAAGCCTGCCTGTAACTAATGAAGCTCAGTGTTTAATCAGGAAGATTATTCTTATGCTTCATTCATTCACAATCTTTAACACATAATGACTTCAAATCTCTAAATAATGACTTAGTACAGTGGTTCTCAAACTTTTTCTGGCCACGCTCCTCCAGAAGCAGAAAAAAGGTTCAAGCCCCGCCCTCAACCTGCCCCATAATTCTGATCAATCATTAGCAGTAATCTGGGAATTAAATGATAAAAAAGGATTCAAGCTGAATTTTAGTCAAATGAAGGTGAACATGACAGCATCAATACACTTTTGTATGTTAATTTCCCCTACATAAATCATAATCATCATCATTTAACTTAGTTTCACCCTATATTTCTCTACATAAAAGGTAGAGTCAGTAGGATTTGTGTATTTTAAGATTTGTTATATTTTTAAGAGCTGCAGGATTTCTGCAGAAACAGACACCACACACTTCTACTGGGTCATGATGATCAGAAGGGATTATGTTATATACACTGTCTATACGCTGTTTTTTTTTAGGAAAATG
This sequence comes from Lutjanus argentimaculatus, assembly GCA_034769285.1. Classification (NCBI taxonomy): domain Eukaryota; kingdom Metazoa; phylum Chordata; class Actinopteri; order Lutjaniformes; family Lutjanidae; genus Lutjanus; species Lutjanus argentimaculatus. The sequence continues at coordinate 22,083 of JAWZSL010000166.1, forward strand.
TGGCAGATTATACCTGTAATAATTTGTTTGAAATTTCAATTCAAATACAAATTTCAATTGTATATATTAATTGAGAAATAAAAAATAATCTGTGGAGTAATTGATGCATTAGTCGATAGATTAATCAGATAATCATCAGTTCAAACAGTCTTTTTCATTAGATATGGCTTTTCCAAGGCTGTCAGTCATCCAGTATTCACTAGGAGCTGTCGTAGGCAACTGGACTTGTTGGAGTTTCTTGAAGACACTTCACTTCTCATCTGATAGGCCTCCTCAGTTCTAACTCATTAATGGGGAGTTCCACGTATTGGGGAGCTTCAAAGTTCTTCATCTGCTTCTGTTCACTACATCACCAGAGTGGAAATCTGTCGTTAGTGTTTAGGTGAGGTGGGTGGACAAGTTAACTCTTCGTTCTCATCCTTGAAGTGGGTTTTTTTGTAAGACTTACAGTAAAGCATGAATCTCACTTTTGTGTGGCCTGTCCGACTCTGTTTTGGAAAAAGACATAAAAAAAATATAACAACAAAAAGAATAAAATGTATTCTCTATGAAGTGAAGAACTCAGTTTCCTGAGTGGACTTATTGCTTGTTATTTATTCTGTATAATCATTGGATGTGGCATGAGTGTTTCTTTCTAGCACGTGTTTGCTTCATCACTTCCAGTTCTTGTCTCAGTTTTTTCAGTTCTTCCTCATTTTGTTTGTCGTGTTGTTCAGCTCTGTGTTCCATTTCAGATATTTGTGCCTCCAGTTTGTTTTGCATCTGTTGCATTTCTTCTTGTTGTCTCCTGCTAACAGTCTCTGACTGTATCTGTTCTTTTCTCATAATTTGCTCCATTTCCCTCTTAATTGTTTCCTTAGTCCACTGGAACATCTCAGCGTTGTAGCAGCCGCCGTTTTCCTTCATGATGGTCTCGATCTTGCTCAGCAGCTGTGTGACTTGTGTGCGGTTTGTGTGGTCTTTGTTACTGAAGACCTGGTATCTCCCTCTACAGTCATTTATGAGGTCTTTAACAAAGTCAGGACAGTCTTGGATGTAACTCTCAAATGACTCGTCTTCAAGTTCATCTCCTCTGGTGAATATAATGATGATGAACTCTTCAGACTTCCTGCCAAAAATCTTTTTGATCAGTTCCACTGAATCTTTTTCCTCTGGTGTAAAGTTCCCGATCTGCAGCACCAGTAAGAACACATGAGGTCCAGGAGCCAACATGCTGAGGCATTTGTGAAGCTCCTGTTCAATCACATCATCAGACAGATTTGTGTCAAACACTGCAGGGGTGTTGACCACTTTAACAGGTCGTCCATCAATCTCTCCTGTTGCTAACTCACAAGTCTTGATCGGTGGTTTTGGGGCGATTCTGGGTTTGAAATGCTTTCTGCCTAAAATGGTGTTTGCTGTCGCGCTCTTCCCGCTACCACTCCTCCCAATCAGCACGATCCTGAGACACTCTCTGCTCTGATGTTCATCATCACCTCCCATCTCACTCCTCCGTTTCACATCCTTCAGTTTAGCTTCAAGTCTTGAAACCTTCTCCATCTGAGCCTTGGTGAACATGTCTTTTGTGAAACATCTGGATCCTTCAGCTCTCATCCTTCCCACAGCATCCAGCAGCTCTGGGATCTGCTGCTGGTCCTTGATGTTGAGAACAACATGTCTTCCTCCACAGCTCTGAAGGAGCTCCTGGATGTCTCTGGTCTTTCTTACAAAGTCAACAACAGCTGGAGCTGCAGGTTCTGAGTCCACAGTGAACAGAATCATGGTGAAGTCATTGACTCCAGAGCTGAATGTGTTCTGGATGGTCTTTAACTCTTTCTTGTCTTCATCAGTGAGGGGACCCACAGGTAGGACCAGGATGAAGGCGTGGACGCCCTCAGGATCACAGAGGGAGACACACCTGAATGATTCTTCCATCACTGTCTCCTGTTTTCCATACAAGGCAGGCAGCTCCACCAGAGAAAGCCAACGTCCACACACCTCTCCCTGATGTTTAACACACTCTGATGAGTTGGAGACTGAATGAAGATCTGTCTGACCTAAAATGGCCTCGGCTGCTGAAGTCTTCCCTGCTCCTCTCCTCCCACACAGAACCAGGTTTAAAGATGGTCTGATGTCTTCAGACTTTGGTCTCATGATTAAACCTGCATCCTCATCTTCAATTACATCACAGCTGACATGTTCTCCATTGTTCTCCCTCACAATTTGATCCAAGCGTGTTAACAGCTCTGGATGTTCAAGGGTTTCCAGCTTCAAGTATCTGTATCTACACATTCTGATAAAGTCCTTTAGTGGTGGATTTTGCATGTATTTTTCCATGAAACCTGGACTCTCCTCTCTGGGTGTTGATATCAGAACCAGTGAATGATGAAATGATCGATTACTGAAGAGCTGGAGGAAGCTGCAGAGCTTCAGTTTGTGTTCCTCAGTGAAGTCTTCAGGCTGTAGAACCAGCAGGAACACATGAGGTCCAGGATCAGAGACTCTCACACAGTTTTTCACATGTTCTGTCAGTTCTTCGGGGGAGTAGTCAGGATGCAGCAGATCTGGGGTGTTGATGATGTTGATGTGTTTCTCTGCCAACTTTCCTCTGATGCTCAGACAGCAGCCTGGGTTGTTCTCAGTGTAGAACTTCATCTCTCCCAGTATGAAGTTCCCCACTGAGCTCCTCTGAGACCAGCTGCTCCCCAGCAGAACAACCCTCAGCCCAGACACTGTGAAGAAAAACAATGAATTGGAAAAACCTCAGTGTAAACTTCCAGATATGATAACACTGATCTGTCACAGCTGGACTTAAATGAATTTATCTGCTGTTGTACCCACCATCCACAAACATTGCATTTCTAGTTTCTATAATTAAGTCAGTTTAACTCACTGGTGGGTGGCAGGAACTGAAAACTGCTGCTTCGCTTCAGTGGTTTTGGATCATCTGTCACTGCAAAGATAAAAAACACACTGAATCATTAATCTTGAATTAAAGGGACACTGCTCCAAGCAGGGTCACTCACTGTGGACGCTTATTGTTTTTGTTCTCATTATTCCTTTGCATCTTTCTTTCTTTCTCATTTTTCCCTGCTAAAACTATAAGACGTAAACTCATCAGAATTGGCAGGTGTGTTGCTGATTCCACCCACCCAAGCAAAAAAAAGGTCACGCTTCTGGACCTCAAGATGACACTGTAACAATAGTTTTGCTCTTTTACTCTTTCAGTTCATCTGCATCATTGCTCGGTTGGTCCTCTGCCTTAAAAAAATGTAAACTTTTATGACTCTTTCTTGAGTCTCAAAAATTTTTTGTGAACTAATCTTGGACCGTTGGGCCAATCAACCTGAAAATGAGTCAGGATCATCTACAGACTTTGCTGATCTAAAGTCATCAAAGAAATTTCAATACATCAATTCGTTTTGATTTTATGGGCCAATCAAATTTGACCAAAACAGAAAACTTTAAATAGAAAGTGCAGTAATTCCTCTCTTCCTCCTCTCTTATTCATATATTCAAGTGTATCGCGTTTCATCTCTAGGGGGCGCTGCAAATGTGACTACATGGACTTTGCATGGTCTCAGGTCATGACTCAGTCAGTGCGTAAATGTTGGTAATGATTGATTAAAGTGGGCGTGACTTATTACAACAAATCTAAATGTATAGACCTTTCACAACCAAAACTTCAAAAAATCAGAATAAATCAGCTGTACGTCCTGCAGAATTTCAACTTTTTTCAGCACATCTGCTGAAGTTTGTTTCACTGCAAACTGTGGTCAATTCAGAGGTCTGTCACTCTACAGAGTCTTCATTCAAATGTGACCAAAATCAACACAGACATTCTGTAGATGGTAGATATCAAGTGTTTCAAACTGCATTCAGATCAGTCAAATGGTGAGTCTGAAGTGATATTTAATATCTTGCTGTATTTTGTATTAGATGTTCAAAATTTTCTATTTCAACTAAATTTTGAACAACTCTCACCAAACCGTTTGACTATGCACTTGAGAAAAGCTGTTTTTTTCCAGAATTGTATCCCCAACAGTTCAGTTGTTGTGATGTTTTGAAGTTTTGTAACATGTTTCTCTCTGCCTCACAACTCATCACGTGACAGCTCAGAAAGGGTGACCAACAGTAGAAGTGCTGTATGTAGAACACTTCTGATCACTCCATCATTAGAGATGTGGCCATTATTAGGACCTTATATCATTTGTGTCTGGCCCACAGCAGCCTGATCAGTTTCTCATGTTCAACCTGGGCCCTATCCCCCATGTGTATGTGTGTATGATTGACAGGTACAACTCGAGTTGTAAAACGAGTTCAAAAATCTTTAACTCAGGCTGTTTAGAGGGAATTTAGAAAAGTCAAACTGAATGAAGAAAGATGTTAAAGACAACAATGTGTTTATTAAATCACCACAAAGGTGAACTGTTTTCCTGTATTTTGTACTGTTTCTTTTCCAAGTGCAAAAATTAATAAAGAGGAGAAAAATAAAAAAGGTGAATTATTCAACACATTCAAATTCCAAACTTTACAGATCAGACATAGGAAATGTAAACATCCAACCCTTTGGTCCTTTACCTTTTTCATATCTGACCCTTTTAAAAGATAAATTCAATCACTCTTTTTCTTACACTCCTGATCCAGATGTAACCTGCCTATCAGGGGGATTAAACCTACGACCTTCTAGTCACAGGCTCCCTGCTCTAACCTTTCGGCCACCACCGCCACATGGTTGGTCTGAACCAAGATGTTGCTGATCAACAACATTTATAGTCACAGATTCTGCTCATCACATGTTCATGACAGGTAGCAACACTGGTAACAGTTTGCATGTTGCAGGAGGATGTCTGTCTGAATTAATAGATATTTTCTTCTGAGTGATATATTACTGATGGTTTCTGCATGTTTGGGAGACACTCTGTTCACTGCCTGCTTAGAATTTTGCTTCATAATTTAATTTCAAAATATAATTCTGTATAGAAAAGCAGCAGGTTTGAATCCAAAAGCACAACACAGAGACAGCCAGTGTTAATAAAGTTCATGTTTACTGGGGTTAAAATTAGACAAACAGTCAAAAACAGGCAAATTTATCCAGATGGTGGCCAGACAGATAATCATCAGGCAGTCGGTCGGCAGCAGGGCCGGTGAAAATTAGACAATCTGTCAGAGAATGAGCGTGTATGGACCAGTATGCAGCACATATACAGCCAGGCTGGTGGAGAAATGTGAAGCAGCTGAGGTGAACGGTGGGAAAGAGTTATCAGAATCAGAAATACTTTATTGATCCCTGGGTTACGTTACATTTACTACCGTTCTGGAATAGAAATATATCAGCACAAAGAAATTACAAGAAAAATATAAAACGAGATGTGTGTATAAATATGTGCGTTATACTTAAGCAAATATATAGAAGAAATAAAGAGAGAAAAAATAAGCAATATGTAAGAAAGTCTATATTACAATATAATCAAAATATAGAGAGAAAAATAAGCAATATTTTAAAAGTATTTTAAACTAAAATACAGAAAAAACAGTAAATAAATAAATGCTAAGAAATGGGATCAATAAATACATGTGTTATAAAAGGTAAGGATAGTATAAATAAGAAATATTAGTTGAAATGTACAGAATAAATGCAGTGCTGATGTCAGTGTACATGAACGTGCTGCACAGCTGAAGTCACTGGATCTGTAATGACACGAGAGTTAATAGATGACAAGAAAAAAAACAGATCAGAACAAATAATGAATACTGACAGACAGAGTCCATGTTATCAATTATTTCATTCTGATATTCTAATTTGTTGATATTTATTGATCATCCAAATATTGAAATGAGGAATTATGATGTCTAGATAAATATCTTTTGTGAATCTTTTCTTCTTTTACCAGATGAATCAGTTTACAGTTACTATAAGAAATATTCATGTTGTGTTGATTTTGGAGGCCTCTGTGGACACAAACACTAAATATAACATCAGAAATTTATCTAAATAAAAGTATTCTGCTTCTTTTTAACTCGTTTCATCTGATTTAAAGGAGAAACTGACTCCATGGCAGACTGTCAGAGAATTAATGAGTAAAGACAACTTTTAATAACTCTGATTAGTGCCTGATATAATTAAGTCTGACATGTAATTAAGCACTAGGTGTGTTTACATGGACACAAATATTCCAGTTTTATTCGGTTTAAAAGCCCAAACCGAATAAAACTACTCCATATAAACACCTCAATCAGAAGGAACATGCCCAAACCGAATGAAATTTCATTCAGTTTCAGAGAGGTGGATAAACCTTTCTTTAAACCGAAAGAAATGTCATGTAAACACTCGATCGGTTTGTTGTGCGGCTGTGCCGTTACCGCGCATGCTCTGTGATGACGTAACTGTGATGACTGTAAGATGGCAGCTGCGAAGCAAAATTGGTCCTCGGTGGAGAGTTTGTTTTTACTAAAAATACTCCACAAATGAAACATCATAAATCCACTGGACGGTTGGAAAACAAGGAACAACTAAAGAACTAAACAACTAATATGGATCCATTCTGACACAGGTACGTAGGAGAGGGAAGAAGAACTGGGAGACGGATGAGCGAAGGAGAATTTTGACAGTTGTGTACGGAAGTAAAAGCTTCTTCTTCTACTGTTTTTAACAAATTTGACCGCCAAAAGTTGACTGCAAACGTCACAGCGAGTTTATTCGGTTTATTCTGAATAAATGCAGTGGCTCATGTAAACACCTGATCGGATTAGATCATGTCACATGTAAACAGTTAACCTGAAAGACTCATTCAGAATGAATTTAATCGGAAAGAGGAAAAGTGTCCATGTAAACGCACCTACTGAGAGGCCTCTTCAGATTACAGTGTTTCATGTTTTGTTTTAGGAGTGACAGTCTGTCTGGCTTGATAATGTACACCTAATAGTTCCAGTGAAACTGTCTGTTCACTGTTCTAAATGAATGCCGTTTGAGGTGTCCATAGTCGGGAATTAATGATGTCCACGGAGAAAACCGTACTCACCTGGTGATGCAGTCGCCATGACGTCACTCTGCAGGAAACATCAGAGACTCAGTCAGCTGGACACCATGTTGAGGGTCTGATGACCTAAAGAGAGGAGGAGGAAATATTAAACTGTTCTGTTTGTTAACTTGTCTCACCTCATCTGCTGCTGCCTCATGTTACACACGATACACACACACACACACACACACACACACACACACACACACACACACACACACACACACACACCAACGCCTCTTTGAGTTTAAATGTCAGAATAAAATCATGAGAACTTTGCTGGAGTTGAGTCACGCTCCCGTTACCGGTGTATTTTAGTGTATTCCTAAAACTCAGTCCGAGCCTAATGGTAGATGTGTAAATAATCATTTGATTTTTTCCAGAAAAATGGACAGACAGGCTAGACAGTAATGGTCAGTTCAAAATGTAAAAATATTATAAAGGGAACATAAATTCAAAGTTTTGATGACTTTCTTGTTTTTAGAATTTACAATGTTAGTGTACAGTTCAACTTCATTTTCAAATTAAAAAAAGGGTTCATAATCTTAATTAATTTATGGATTTGAAATGTCACAACTAATAGGATTGGATTGATGATTTAGTATTGATTAATTTCAGAGGAAATATTAAAAAACAAAACAAAATTTTAAAAAACACAACACATTAGCATAAGAAAGTAAAAGTTCAGAATCAATATATTGAGAAATAAATACACAGACATCTTACCAAAAAATACAAGAGCTGAAACAAGACCAAAGTAATCAAACAGTGACCCTGCAAGATCCCCAGTTTATCAATATCAGCCTGTGACTTCTGACAAATTCATTCAAGTTTCTCTCTTCAACAAATGGCTCCACCAGATAAAACTATTTCAAATGAGGTGCAATTACTGCATTTCTAGACTATTGATTTATTATCAGTTAATACATTTTTAATCAGTTAAATTCTACATGCCAATTTAATCGATTAATGATTAATAATTACCACTAGAACAGACTCTTGTCTCTTGACTCTTCAAATGTTCAGTTATTTCTTCCAGTAAAGTTCATCAAAAAACGTGACAAACATACTTTTATACTTTTACAGAGCATTTTGCCCGAGAGTTCAAATTAAATTCTTTGATCATCTGTGAAATCAGATATTAGTATAGCCAATATTTATCAGCTAATATACATTGATACAGATTGATATACAGAATTTTGCCTTATGGATTTAAAAAATTGTCTAAAATGAGTAAATCATTGACCTGCAGGTCAAATTTGTGTGCTGTCAAACTATAACAAAAATAAAATGATGTTGAGGTAAGAGGCAATGTCTGCTTTTGCTAAATATGTTTACTGAACCTTTCTGTGAATTATTTCCAGAACAACTGAGTGTGAGGGCAGCGTGTGACACAGAGCAGGTTCCTGAACCTTTTCTGATGTCAAATTCAAGCACTTTTCAAGCATTTTCAAGATTTTCCAGCATTTTACATGTGTGGTAAATGACATAAATACATTTACATGCTCATAATGTTTAAATCAGATGTTATTGAGCTATAACAACCAAAATTATGTTTCATGATAGAATTCTGCAGAAGGGAGACAAATTAAAGGACAACAAAGTTTCATGTTTGACTTGACTTGACATCCTGTTAGAGCTGCAACAATCAATCAAATAATCAGTTAACAATCAATTATTAATTTAATCTACAACTATTCTGATAACTGATTAACTGTTTTAAGTAATTTAGTTTTAAAAAAAAGTCCAAATTCTCTGATTTCAGCTTCTTAAATGTGAATATTTTCTGCTTTCTTTACTCCTCTCTGACAGGAAACTGAAGATCTTTGAGTTGTGGACAAAACGAGACATTTGAGGACGTCATCTTGGACTTCAGGAGACTCTGATCGACATTTTTCACAATTTTCACCAAACAACTAATAGATTAATAATGAAAATAATCAACAGATGAAAGAACAATGAAAATTAGTTGCAGCCCTATATCCTATAAAATTTGGCTGAGTCGATATAAAACAGTCACACAAACAATTACCAGACAAATTACTTCAGTTTCAGTAAAATCTTCTTCTTTTGTTTTGTATTAAAACAGCGACCTGTCAGCATGTTGTGGCATCTTCATTTTGTGCAAAAGGCAAAAGATATTCATCTCTCTCCTACTTTTTATAATTTCTTTGTCTGAAAATAAAAGTATTCAGTCAGAAAACAATTTATTATGAAAGTAATGCAGAATGATACAATTTAAAGCATTTTACCTGTTTTTTGTTTGTGAGTAGTATAGAGGGAACTACAGCTAATATCTAACTATTCAACTCTGTGCTGAAATTAAATAAATGTACAAAGATCTAAAGTAGGCTGCATACGAAAGAAAAAATGCACATTTGAAAATACTTGTCAAACAGTTCAAACTAATTTCCGTCCTCTTACTGGACAGATCATACATGGAGTGGATCAGATTTCAGGAGTGACCATCCCCCCCCCCCCAGGGGAAACGCCCTGTGGTCAGCTGATTCTCTCATGTTATATTACAGCACATATAAAAAATGTTGACTATCTCCTCCTCTGTGAGAGCGCCTCTCCGCAGCTCTCTGTTACTGTTGACACAAACATCAGATATAATAAATCTGCTCATTTCATTGATTCTGGAGGTGAAACACTGAACACAGATCAGATTTTCTCTGTTCAGACTAAAAATCAATAAAAGCTCCGTTTGGTGTCTGTCGTCTGTTTCCGCTTCAAACACGAAAACTCCGTTAACTTGTCTGATCTGAGGCGACATACCGCACATATCACACGTTATAACGTTATAACGTGTTCATACATTAAACCTGCCCTGTTCGCACATGTACCACTGTTCCCAGATCAGTTAGTGAAATTTACTGTGAGAATAACAAACTGTGGATCTGATCTGAACAGTGACTGACGAGACGAGGATCGATGATCTTAAGTTAATAATTCATTAGTTAATAATCTGTTCTATAATCAACAACACCGATGTTGTAGTTTGAATTTAATCACCTGCTTCTGTTTCTTCATCTAGTTTTGATCGAGTTCACTTACCTGCTTAATTTGTTGCTGCGACACAAACGACACAGAAAGTGAAAGTAAAGTTCAAAAAGTTCTTTAAGGAGTCGCGTCTGAAACTCTCGCGAGATTTGCACACAGGCTTCAAATTAATGATGTTTTATAATGTGAGGACACTGATATTCAGATCTGCGCAGGTTTAGGGACAGAAACAAAATGTTTGGCTCAGAGAGGAAAGTTTCCCAGCAGCCACAACATGTCTGACAGAAACATGTTATAAAGCTTCATATATAGTGGGCAGTATGTATGTAACTAAGTAGGGGAGACTGGGGACAGTTGCAACACTTTTTATATTATGTTTATATTTTACTAGACCAACCAAGTCCTAATTTATTACAGTTTATTGTATAATTTATTCATAATTTATTAGTAATCAGTGGTAGAGGAAGTATTCAGACCTTCTACTTAAATAAAAGTATTAATACTGTGAACACTGTGAAAATATTCCACTCTGCTACAAGTAAAAGTCCTGCATTAAAAACGTTACTTCAGTAAAAGTATGTAAGTATAATCAGGAAAATATTCACAGTAAAAGTACTCTGTGCCTGTTGTTTTATTCTGTTTAATTTTTATTAACTGATTGTGACTTATGAGGGAAAAATCTGCTGATTACACTGAGAAGCTTATTTAGACGTTTCACAAATAGCTGCACTGTAAATTCAAACAAGTTAGGTTTACTTTAAAAAATGAGGAAACTAATTACCTTTGGAGAACTGAGTAAAAGTACTGAACTGTGGTAAGTTATTCATTACTGTCACCAACTTCTGCAGAAAAAACAGATAGATATTATAGAATGAAAGTGTGAAGGTAAAAACTACTGGAAACTAACGAAGTAAAATTAAAAGACGAGTATAAATTAAGATAAAGGCACTATTATTTTTAAGTAAGGACAATGTTTGTATTTACAGTGTGTCTGTGAAGGTTCTCAGTCATCCAGGTCATGGTCCACACAATGGAAGGGTGGGCACTTGAGACACATGCCCCCTCTAGGTGTTAATGACCACACAGAGGTTTAAATACCTGAACTCCCAAACCAGTCAGTCAGAACTGAAGAAGCTTCTTGGATGACAGGAGAAACGTCTTCAAGAACTCTATCAAGTCCAGTTGCCTACAACAAACCTTACTACGTATTTACAGTGTGGGTAACTAGCACAGATGGACAGTCTCATTCAATGACCTCCAAAATCCTCAGTGACTAATGGGCTTCACCATCTCACATCACATGTCGCACATAAAAATTATAATAAACACTAAAAAACTCCTGTGTTCCTGTGTTTTAATGAATAATGAGCTGGTGGAGTACAAACTTTAAACCCTTCTTGTGGAGGTCAAAAACATGATGAACAACGATTCATGCTCATTAAATATTCATAAACTTAACTTCACCATCCTGAGAAATAAAAAATATCAGATACAGGGTGATGGTGGGATGTAACCATGTAGAGAAGACTGGGGACAGTCTCAGAGTCTATTTGGACAACAAGACCATCAGATCTTAACTAATGCTCACAACAAACAGCAGTCAGTAACTAGCTACATACTTCTGGTTATAACATTAAAAATAAAAGTTAGAGGCTTTCAGTTTTAGGATGAATATCTCTACAGAAGGTAATTTGTCAAACTGAGCTTCTCTTGACTATGCTCATGCTCTACTTATTATCATGACTACTACTACTACTACTACTACTGATAATAATAACTAGAAAAATAAATCTGGCATGAAACAGCATCACATCAGTCAGATGTAAAACATGATTTGAAAAAAACTTAAGTAAATTCAGACAAAAAAAACCAAAATAAATAGAAAACTAAATGAGAATAAAATAAAAGACTCAGAGAACTGTTGTAGTCTTTCTTGCAGTAGTATAACGTCTTTAATGTCTTTAATTATTAATCATTAATTCCTGTATCAAAGTATTATCATTATCAAAGCCACAGTGTTGGCGCCCTCCGGTGGCCACAGTCAGTAACTACAACTACATTTTAATAAAGCTAGACGGAATTACATTAATGCAACGTCCGGTTCTTATCTTTCAAAATAAAAGTCATTAAAACAGTAGTGGGTTTGATTTTTTTTAATTTAAACAGTATGAAACACTTCTTATACAGACAACAGACAAGCATCATGTCACTTACATATAAAACAGGAGAAAGATATTACAAGTAAATAAAATGAAATACTACTACTACTACTACTACAACAACAACTAATAATAATAATAATAATAATAATAATAATATATTAATAATATTATATCATTGATAATAATAATAATAATAATAATAATAATAATAATAATAAAATAAATATATAATAAATTAAAATATTTTATTCACTTGTCTGTATAAGAAGTGTTTCACACTGTTTCATGTTATGTTTGAATGTAATGTCATTTTCAGACACTTTTAGACACTATTATTATCATTATTATTATTATTATCATCGTTGTTGTTGTTGTTGTTAAAAATAACTAGAAAAATAAATATGGCATGAAATAGCATCACGTCACTCTAAATATTATTTGTCATACTACTGCACAAATGACAAAATGAGAGCATGCTCTCTTTCTGGACTGTTGCTTAATAGAAAGGGTTAAATATGTTTCATCCATCTTTATACAAACAAATTGTTCAACACTATCAAGTCAGAAACACTTACAAAATGATAATTTATCTAAAAATATTAAAATTATAAAATCAAACCCACCACTTTTTTAATGACTTTTATTCGGGATGATAGAACCGGATGTTGTTTTAGTGTAATTCTGTCTAGCTTTATTAATATTAGTTGTAGTTACTGACTGTGGCCACCGGAGGGCACCAACACTCGCGTTCCGAGTATGATAATACTTTGATGAAAGGGTTAATCAATAATAATCAATAAAAGACATTATTATGCTACTGCAAGAAAATTTGTTGTATTTATGAACAATGGCCACTAGATGGCACCAAAATTCTTGCTCCCAATATTATAACACTTTATTAATCATTAATACATCTTCAAATCAATAAAATACATTATTTTACTACTGTAAAAAGAAACCAAGAAAGTTTTGAAACTTATATTTTATTTTGTTTATTTTTCTATTTATTTTGGTCTTTCATCGTCTTTTAATTTACTTAATTTTCTTTCTCCTATTTTACATCTATGGCTATGGCTTAACAACAACAACAACAACAACAACTGTTGTTGTTGTTATCAGTCATAGTAGTAACATTTAATTTTTTTACAATTCAGAGGTTGAATTGTAATAATGTCTGGTACTGAAACGCTGCAAATAAATGATATAGTGCAGCTTTTTGGTCTTCTCTCTCCAGCGCACCTGTCTTTTTTAATAGATATTCAAAGTGTTTTCTTTATGCTTTCATTTATAAAATAATCGCTACAGGAATCTAGTTTGTTCATTTTTTTTGCCATCACAGCCCTGCATATCTAGTGAGTAACAAAGGAGTCTGAAGATCAGGGAGGAATGTATTTATGAGGATGTTTTGATTATTGTCTTTTCCTTGTTTACATATTTTGAAACCTGTCGATCATAATCTGGAGTCTCACCTGTTCTTTACTTTTGGCTTTTTTTTTCATAGTTGTCCTTCACTGACGACGCAGCAGAAGTTTCAGCAGGTGAGTAAACCAGATCAATAGACATGATCAAATATATCACTCAGCTAAATGCTCATGATTGGCTGTTCTTTGCTGTAATTTGGGAATCAGAGTAACGATTTAAGCTAAAAAGGATTAATGTTTCAATTGTTTATTTCCAGTAGATAACATTATTATATAATTCTTATCATTTTAATTGATCATTGCCTCAACACAAGCAGGAAGAAGAGTTCAGTCTCAGTGAAATTAAATTCTTTATTCTTCCCTCCAGTTGAATTCGTGTCTGATGTTTCCAGCAGAGTGACATCATGGCGACTGCATCACCTGGTGAGTTCAGTCAGACTTTATTAGTCTGGATAAGACTCTGTCGTCTCTCACTGTCCACATGATGACTTTGTCCTCAGACCTTAAATCAGAAACATAAAGCACTGACGTGTTCTTTACTTTGATTCACTGTGTTTGTGCTTCACAGTTGCATCAATGGCAGTTGTTCAGTAAAGTTTATTTTATCTGTTAAAATCAAAATCAGTCAATTTAATCAGTCAATCTGAATCTTTAAAAAAAATACTGTGATTGTCCAATAATTTAAATGAAATGATGTCTCTGAACAAAACCTAAAACATCCACAACATGAGGAAACTCAGTTCTGTGCAGACCTTTGCTCCTATACTACAAACGGTGGTGGTAATGCACCTGAAGCTGTTTAAGAACTGCCAAAAAGACTGGAAAAAGAATAATGATGCACACTGATGACTAACAAGATAAAAGTTTTATCATGTTCACACTTTCTTCCTCATGCCACTCCCTCACTCACATACATCATTCAATGGTTCCACTGATCAGGGTTCTCAAACACTACAGCATGTTATTACATCTTTTTGATAATCATGTGTTCATATTCTTTTCTCTCATGAGAGAGAAGCTGAACGAGCCTGTTCCAACAGACTCTTTACTGACATACAGGAAGACAGAAGATTATGGAGTCGAATACAAAATACTGAACAGTGTGTCAGCTGAAAAAGAAAACATTCAGGTATAAATGTGTACACTTAGATGTACTCTGTAAACTCTGTGCGCAGATTTACAAAGTGAAAGTATACATTTTCAGATATGGCTCTTTATCTCTCAGTTGATCCCAGCAGGGTTCATTAGTACATACTGTACAGTAACCGCTCCCACCACCTCTACTTAAAGCTAAACTTTGTCACACACACTGAGTGAGTTTGCAGCCTCTTGTCTAGACCGCAAACATCACGTCAGCATCACGCTCACATGGCGACATTGTTCACGCCACACTAAAGCGTCTGTATAGGACATACATGTCACATATTGTGGATGATCAAATGAGAGAAAAGACAAAAAGAACGACCGTGGCTGTGATCAGAGCAGACAGGTGTTGGTGAGTAGAGCAGAGGAATCAAATGTACAGTTTGCCCACGAAAAAGTTGAGGAAGTTTGAAAAAATAGACTTGATGCTTAAATAAACGCTTCAGGTTGTGTTTACCGCCCGTCAGACACAGCTGGGACACAAGATGCACAAAGCTGGCACAGACTGCTGCAGAGATAAAAATGACAAAGTTTCTTCTGTGTGAGACGTGCGAGTGAAAAATGCATCTGAGTTGTTTGTGGTCCAGACAGGCTGTAACATGCTTTCATTTCTAAAATAATCAGTACACAAATCTTGTTTGTTCATTTTTTGCCAACACAATCCTGCATATCTAGTGAGTAACAAAGGAGTCACGAGGTCAGGGAGGAATGTATTTATGACAATGTTTTGATTATTGTCTTTTCCTTCTTCACATATTTTGAAAACTGTCGATCACGATTACTTTAATTTAGGAATCAGAGCAAGTCATTTCAATCATTGTTTAAATATGTCTAGACCACAAACATCATGTCAGCATCATGCTTGCATGGCAGTTTCATTCACGCCACACTGAAGTGTCTGTCTATATAGGATCCGTGTTATTAACACATTTTCAAGTGTCCTGCAGCAAACGAGTAGCCAAACTTTCTGTGCAGTACACAGTTTTCTTTTGATGTGTGTGAATATTCCTGATCTACTTTTCCATCAACATGATGCACATGACTGTGGCATAAGCACAGTTTTGTGTGTGTGCACAGTGGGTGTGGATGAGCAAAAGAGAGAAAGGCCAAAAAAAGTGGCTGACAGGTGTTGCCGATGAGAAGAAAGGAAATAAAATTTAGCATTGAAGTTGTCTAGTGGCAGTAAATGTACAGTTTGCACATGAAAACACTGCAGATGAAGTTGAATAAGTGTCTGTGTTTTGTCTCTCAGCTGCTGGGTGACATGAAGGGAGAGTCTGTGGGATTAAACCGCAGCAGAGAGAGCTGCTCTCTGGTTCTGGAACACACTCTGCTCCGCACAGGTTACAAGATGTGGATGAAATGTGTTTTCAGCACATTTTTACTGGATACCAACCTCATGTTTGTGCGTATTTTGTGGAAAAACTAGACTTAACCCTTGTGCCCTGTTAGGGACAAAAGTGTCCTTTGCAAGTTTTATTTTCTTGATATATTTGCAGTGGTTATGTTTTTATTTTATTAATTTATTTTATTATATTTATTTTTATTTATTTTTATTTATATTTATATTATATTTGGCAAAGGTGTGTATTTTTTTTAACTTATTTTGCAATTTCAAAGACAAACCCTATATTCCGCTTTTCTACACTGTGTAGCAAAAATAGTCACACTCTTCCTGTTAAGGGACAAAAGTGTCCTCGTCTAAAACGGCATAAAAATAGTATATGTTAATATTTTTTTCCTTTTTTTTCCATAAATCTTTGAATCAACTCCAGTCCTAATCATAACTACCAAATATTCAATTATTTTCAGAATTTTAACCCCTTAAATGCCAGTGTTTATGATGGCACTGCAAAATTTTGTAAAAAAAAAACACAAAAATTGAAATATTTTCAATAAATCCAATGCTAAGTGGAATTTTCTTGGGGGGATTAATACAGGCTAGGATATGTCAATGATCAGTAGCAACACTGATTTTGTTGGATTTTTAGTTTTTTTGTAGTGCCAGTTTTTTTTAAAAAAACAAAACAAAACTCACTCTTCCTATTGTGGGAAAAATGTGTTCTCTTCATAAACGCCATAAAAATAGTATATTTTAATATTTTTTTTCCACTTTTTTTTTCATAAATCTTTGAATCAACTTCAGTCCAGATCATAACCACCAAATATTCAGAATTTCTTAACCCTTTAAATGCCAGTTTGTAGTGCAGAGTCCTGTTACCTTATTTTGCACTAGAAATTAATACAACCACTTTGAACAAGATTATGTTCAGCGTTCAAGAAAACAAAATTTCTGCCTCTTTGTGTGTCTCTGTGTGTGTGTGTGAGGGTGCATGTGTGTGTGTGTGTGTGTGTGTGTGTGTGTGTGTGTGTGTGTGTGTGTGTGTGTGTCTGTGTGTGTGTGTGTGTGTGTGTGTGTGTCTGTGTGTGTCTGTGTGTGTGTGTGTGTGTATGTGTGTGTGTCTGCGTGTGAGTTCAGTTCCATTTTATGCACAGGAGTTGCAGCACAGGGATGTGTGAGATTTGCAAACATACTTTCCACACTTGCAGCAGGTGTTAGAGGCCTTCTTCTGCTGGCCGGTGTACTGCACACACAGTCACCTTTTTGGGTTCTGGAGGGCCCTGGATCCCCACTGGCACTGGCACTGTCCTTACCTTGTTGTGGCCCTCGTGCTTCAGCCACCCTGGCAGCGGAGCTTGGTGTGCGGGGGAGGCGCTGTCGTTGCTGCATCTGCAGAGTCACCAGTGCTATTCCCAGCTCCTTCAGGAACAGGCAGCGCTTGTGCAGTTTGCCCTGCATCCAGGTTGGATCCACAGCCATCCACAGCACAAAGGAATTGAAAGCAGAGGTGGTGTGGACAGCCTGGATAAGGTATGTGTCACTACGCATCAACTATGCACAAACTTTGGTATCACTGAATTTCTTTCTTTCCACAAGAGGAGAAGGAGGCATTAAAACTCATCAAGGAAGGATTTGGGAAGAATGCTGAGAAGTTCACCATCATTCTGTTAACTGGAGGAGACACACTGGAACGGGAGGAGAGGTCCATTCAGGAATACATTGAAAATGAATGTGACGAGTCCTTTAAGAAGCTGATCTCTGACTGTGGAGGAAGATACCATGTGTTCAATAACTATGATCAACAAAACCAAACACAAGTCAGTGAGCTGATAACCAAGATTGACACCATGGTGAAGACAAATGGAGGCAGCTGCTACACTAATGAGATGCTGCAAGAGGCCGAGGCAGCAATAAAGAAAGAAATGGAGAGAATCCTGGAGGAGAAGGAAGAAGAGATGATGAGAGAGAGGGAGGAGCTTCAGAGAAAACATGAGGAAGAAATGGAAGAAATGAAAAGAAGAATAAAAGAACAGAGAGCAGAGATTGAAGAGGAGAGAAAACTGAGAGAAAAACGACTTGAAGAAATGAAGGAAAACATCAACAAAGAACGTTTTTTTTCTTACTTTCACCTAAAATAAGTTGTTTTATTCTAAATAAAAAAAGGTCAGCACAAACAGCTGTTGTTTCAGTTGATACATTTTCTACAGTTTGTAGAAACCCTTTATTATATTTTATATTTGTTTTCTTCTGAATCATTTTGTTGGGAATAATTTCCTTTTTTGCTGTTTGTTTTGTTTTTTCCTAACTGTTTTATTATTTACTGATTAATAACGGAATAACAGAAATAGCTGGAAGCTCTGTTTGATTATTCAACATGATCTTTGTTTTCTTTTGAATATGAGACAGAAAATGATGATTGTGAGTTAAATGAAATGTTTAGATGAACTATTAAGATGAAGATGTATTAAACTAACATAAATGTCATTTAAACTGATCATCAGATAACTCAAAATGATAAATAATGACATTATAGCTGATAAATGATTTGATGTTTCTTTGTTTTATTACACATCAAATAAGATGGATTCTTTACACCTGATTACATCAACTTCAGACTTCATTTAAGCTGTAATCATATGTTCTGTATTTGATCTTTGGTTTCTTTGTTGATCATAATAAAAGATAAATAAAGTGTTTTCCTGTCGTTCAGTGTGACTGTTATTAAATGCTGAAGTCAAACAAACTCTTCACACAGATGAGGTGTATTAGTGGGGTGCTACCAAAGTATCCTGGGTTAAAAAAAGGAAATCCAGTACAACACAAGAGCAAATACTAAATAGATTTTAAATGTTAACACCTGCAACACATTATATTGTACAGTTAACATGAGAAACTGCATTTATAGGAAACACTTTAAACACATCTGTAGCTACAAGGATGCAGGATAATCACATCATCTGTTTCAGCCCAACATGCCAATCACATTCCTTCAACACAACATAAATTTAACGGTCCATCTTGAGAGCCGCCATCCCGATGATAAAGATCAAATAGTGAAAAACAAAGAGAAAAAAACTGGTAGCATTAGTCTTTTCTTTGAATGTGAGCATTTTGAAAGGTGTTGTATTTCTTGTCTGCGACAGCTAGTGCACCATCATGATAAGAGTAGGTAGAATAATATGTTATATGTAATATATATGGACACAATGAGTTAGAAAATATCAACATGACAGGTATCAGAAAAAATGCAATACTGTGCATCACTGGTAGCTACATTTCTAATTCATCAGAATCCTACAGTAATAGTTCAACTCAGGAATAAAGGGCTGGCCAGTCTAAATCATTTCCAAACCAACTGATGTTTTCACACAGATTAGATAAAATGTGTCTCTTGTTTGTCAAAAATGACCCATTTGTTTTCACTTGAGAAAGCCACCTGAATATTTTTTTCCAACATGAAATTTGATGAGTTTTCTAGAACTGATCTCTGCATTAGAAAAATATTTCACTTTTCATTTTAGATGATGTTTTAGTCACATGTTCCATTTTCCAAAATAAAGTTGTGTTTCATTAAATTAAATTATAGTTTTCCAGTACAGAAGCTCTTTACTGACCAAACATTTATTAAAAAAATATTTACTAAAGCCTTTGCAGCACATGTGAGAGATTTTCAGTAAGCCTTAATCACCAACTGGGCCAAAGGGTTAAAGCGATATTCCACTCCTAGATGATCCACTCAGTATGTCCTCACCTCTATGCTGATGTGATGATGGGTGAAGATCTTCAGTTCACAAAACAATCCTGGAGTTTCAGCAGAAAACAGGGTTGCAGCCAAATCCAGTACAATGGCAGTGAATGGAGACCACGGATAAAATGTTAAAAAAAAGAACACAAAACAAACACAAAATGTCTCCATCCTGCTCGTGTGGTGTAATCCAAGTGTCCACGAGCCGTGACATTAAAATTTAACCACAAAAGACGCCATTTACACCATGTTTTTAGCTGAAATATCAACTGTAGCATGTAGCAGGTAGCATGTAAACATGGCGTCGATGTATCGCGAGACTTTGTATATCTCTTAATGGACGCACGTGTGAAAATATCGCGAGATCGACGCCATATTTATATCCTACCAGCTACATGCTACAGTTGACATTTCTGCTAAAAACATGGTGTAAATGACGTCTTTTGTGGTTAAATTTTAATGTCACGGCTCGCGGACACTTGGATTACACCACACGAGCAGGATGGAGACATTTTGTGTTTGTTTTGTGTTCTTTTTTTTTACATTTACATTTGGTCTCCAATCACTGCCATTATACTGGATTTAGCTGCAACCCTGTTTTCTGCTGAAACTCCAGGATTGTTTTATGAACTGAAGATCTTCACCATCATCACATTAGCATAGAGGTGAGGACATACTGAGTGGGTTCTTATTCTGGATTTACAGGGCTCACTAACATCAAATTAATTGATCTCATATTGTATGTTTGTATTGCCTAATTTTTCAAGCTTGAGAAATGAAATTAGCCTTTACTTTGTCATTCAGTCCTGGTTTTTGTTGTGTACTCAGAGTATGGGCTGAGACGGTCACAGGGCTCACTCATGTGCTCTCTGCAGCGTGCACTGCTTCATCCTTCAATACCAGTTTTTATGGAGTCTGAAGGTGGTTTGATCTCTTTGGGAGATGAGGCTCAGGTTCAGTCTGGGCTTCATGTATCTGGAGTACCTGTTTGTTTTTTTAAATAATATTCTTTATTTCACATTTCCTTGTGAACATACAAACAAACAATAGTATGAGAAAATATAATGGAAGATCAAAAATAAGGGACAACAAAGATAAACAGACAATGCCAGGGGTTGCAAAAAAAAAAAAAATTGTGATACAGACAAATAAAAGACAAGCAATAAAATTATGCCAAAAATAAATTTGCATTATAATAGAATCTTAAACTGTCACATTTTTAAGAACAACCAGTGCAAGGCTTTGATGCTTCAGTCAGTCTTTTTAGTATGAAATCAGGACGAAATAACACCTCTGTCTCCTCCCTCTCATGATCTGTGCACTGAGCTCCACAGGGTGTTGGTAATGGTCAGCGCCGTTTAATAAAGTGATTTGATTGGTCAGCAGGCGGTGCTTTATCCATGTCCATCTCTTATCTGGAACATAACCTGCTCAGGAGCAGGTGAAGGAGCCTTCACATGATAAGAAATTTGTCTCTGGCTTACTGCGAGGTAGGACCAAGAGGCAAGGCACCATTCATACACAAGGCAATTCAAGGTGCTTTACAAGAACTTAGAAATACATTAAAATAATAATATATAATAAATAATAAAAGAGAGGCAAAGTACAGCACTACAACTGCTTCGTCCAGTCCGGTACACAAACAGCAAAAAGTCAGGGGTCAACAAACTGTGGCTCTGGAGAGGGAGCAAGAAAGTGCAGCTGGTACCAGAGTATCAATCATTTTTCTGTCAATAGAAAAATGAGTATTGAAAGCATTTCAAATATTCAGTATTGATATTTTTTGATATATTGATATTTTTGACTACACTAATGTGTAGCAAATACACCAAATGGATTTTTAAAAAAATATTTAATCAACTAAAATGTGTGTCAAACCTACAACTACAGCTCAGCAGCTTTTCCTCTAAGTTAAGTCGGTGGCTAGTCTTGAGCCTCTGTAAGCTAGCTTTAGATGCAAAATCCAAACCAAAAACTTCTCAGAGAAAAATAATCTGTTTTTAATGTTGTGTTACAGAGTTTGTCAAACCCTGAAACACTTTTCTTCAGTCGTGTATTCCTTCATTATTATTCCTTCATTGTGACATTAAAATGATTACCCTTGCGAGCTCTTTCGCGGGTCTGGGGTTCCCTTCAAAGAATCAACCATCAGTCTCTACGTCCTCTGCTTATGTGGCTTCCATACATCTGCATCGTCACATACAGCTGTTATCTCATTGGTTGCACTTTGAAAGGTCAGGAGCAAACAAGGTCAAAGTTCAGATGATTTGAACACTGACTCCCACTGTAAATAAACACAATACTGTCCATAATGAACATAATGCCCCTGAATTAAACAGGGACTGTGCTGCTGCAGTAATGTTTTAATGTAAATCTCCTGTTGGTAAAATCATGATTTGTGGTTTTGGAACTATTCATAGAATAATCTATGGTTACTGCACAGGGCAGGTCTATAATACATCATATATTAACATTCGACCCATTAAATATGACCACATGACCATATGAACAATTTGCACCAGGGCTGCACAATTAATAAAAGTATTATCAAAAGTGCAATATGGCTTTCTGCAGTTTTCAGATTGCAAGGAGGTGAAATAAATGTTAAAGGCAAAATGTGTCAAAAAAAAAAAAACCTTTTAAATGCATGAATGTGGTGAGGCAGAGACGTCCTGTCCTACAAATCAGATTCTACATTTGGCACCGATTTCTGCTAAAAGAATCACACCAGTCACTTAAACATGCTTTTCAAACAAAGTCTGAATAATGATGTAAAAATGATCATTACCTCTAATATCTCAAATCATACTGCAATCGCCGTAATATAATAATAAGATATTTCTTCAAAATCGTTCAGCCCGAATTTGCCCTCATATGTTTGAAATTAAAATGAATGAATTCAGATTTTATTGTAAAGGCATTTTGTTCACTCTGTGGGTCTCATCCAGAGTTAAAGACTCTTGAAGATGTTCTAGGTATCAAATTATTATCGTTTCAGTCTCAGATATTGTTTTGGTATCGAGTACTGAGATATTAAACTCGGTGTTAGTATTGAAGTCAACATTTTGGCATCGTGACAACATCAATCCAAGGTAAAGATAACATTCTTATCAGTCCACATCGTTTAAGGAGGTGACAAGCCCCACTGCAGATACACAATAATGTGTACTTGATTACAGGATGTCCTGTTGTAATTGTTCAGTCGACTGCTCCATCCTGTGGTTAAATGTTATATGACAGAAACAGAAAGAGCCACAGCTGTGTGTCTCTGTCTGGGTTTAGTTTTGAATGAATAGATGCAGGAGTCCTGCCACACATGTAGTTACTCTCAAAAGTACTGCTTGATCTGACATTTTCAGCTTGAATCAGTCGCTGCCGGTGTCAACACACCATCTATGTATGCTGGCATGGTGCACCTGACTTCTGATCAGTCAACAGGTAATAAGAGGATATGATGGGAAATAAAAGAAAAGTTGTTCATAAATGGCTTCTTGCAGCAGGTCCAGTGCCTCCTTATCTTGAGAACTCTGCCTTTTGTTGTCTCCAGATTACAAAAAAATTAACTCATTATTATGAGAAAATGAGCTTTTTTATTCTGAGAAAATTAATTTAACTAAATTACCTAAAACAATATTTGCATGTATGGCTCTAATGAAATTTAAAAAAGGAATAAAATAATAATTTACAGACAAACAGCAAATATTAAATGTAAACATCAAATAAACAAGAGGTGAATCAAAAATGTTTGAGAATGAATATGAGAAGTAAACAATAATGTAATGTTTAATGGTGTAAAAATAGTTTGTACGTGCAACACAGGCTGTGGTTCTTTTTCACTGATTGTATGAAATACAATTTTTTCTGTTAATAGATGACTGGGAGTCCTTCACATTTATTTTTGTTTTTTCTTTTTTTCCCTTCACTTTCACTTTTAACTTCCGCTTCTGTGCCTGTCTCACGCTGACGGTGCAGGAGAAGTTTCAGCTGGTGAGTAAATACCTAAAAACCAGATTAATAGAAACGATCAAATTAATCAAGCAGCTAAATGTAGACTGTTAGTTAATGTGGATGAAGATTATTATCACTGTAAATTAATTAACTGAGCTGGAAACAGGTTTTTGTTGTTGTTTTTTTGTTACATGACAGCGTGACAGGATGCAGACAGACACAATGTCTGTTTGACTTTGATAAATGTGGAAATTTCAAACAATCAACAAGAAAAATGATTATTTTCTGTTTTATTGCTTTAATTGAGGAGCCAGAGGATGATATGTGTCTGTCTGTGTGTGTGTGTGTGTGTGTGTTTAAACTAAAAAATTTCTAAAGTTAGACGATCAGCGCCTCAACAGAAGCAGGAAGAAGAGTTATAACTCTCACTAAAGTTATATCAACGAATATTTTAGAGACTTTCGAAAGAAACAAAAATATTTCTCTGAGTTTACCTTTAAAAATCACGTTGTGGCTGAAAAGAATGTATTTCTATTATCAAAATATAACAATACTTTATGATAATTGTTACGTGCCACAGTGTGTGTGTGTGTGTGTGTGTGTGTGTGTGTGTGTGTGTGTTGCTGAGCTCTCCTGCGCCCAGGTTCTGCCCCTCCCCCCCCCCCCCCCCCCCCCCCCCCCCCCCCCCCCCCCCCCGTGCAGATGCAATGATTGGCAGCAGCTGCAGCCACTCTGCAATCGGGGCCTGGGTGATAAAAGCTGGCCGAGTGCAGCCAGTCAGGGCCAGTGGGCCATTCGGTGGACTGAAGTCTGCAGTCCTGCAGGGGCAGGCTAGACTGCCAGTGTTGTTGTGTGTGTAATGTGCTTTGCTAGCTCCCCAGCTGGTGAAAGCACTCGCTTGTGTATCATGTATCCTGCTAGCCTCATCAGCTAGCAGGATACTCGTCCAGGTGCCCCATGTGCTTTGTAAGTCTCGCCAGCTTACAAAGTACTCGTTGTCTTTTGTGTGTATTGTCTAAGTTAACCATTTTGCCTTATTTAATTTGGTGTTGACTTAATTTTACACATTATTTGTTAAATAAAAGAACCTTTGTTTACGCTTTTGCCTCGGTTCTCCCTTCTTCCTTTTTCACCCGGGTCACTTTATTTATTGTTACACCCCTCATCCCCATCACCAGCTTGGGGGTCGTAACAATAATATTTTTAAAGAGAAAGATTTTTGCCTCTGAGCTACTTTACCTGAGAGAACAACTAAATGAAATGAACAATAGTTTACTACAACATAACCAAATGTTTCTGTTGATGTTTTTATTCTTGTCTGATGATATTTGTGGTCACGATGTCGACATGTTACAGGACAGTTTGTATTCAGTATTCAGTTTGTACAAAAGACATTAACTCAGTATTTCAGTAGTTAACTATAGCTGTCTGAATCAGAGAAGTTAAATTCTGTTTGTTCTTCCCTCCAGCTGAATTCGTCTCTGATGTTTCCAGCAGACTGACATCATGGCGGCTGCATCACCTGGTGAGTTCAGTCAGAATTTATTAGTTTGAATAACAAACTGTCTGCTCTCACCAGGGTTCATACAGGTGCTGGAAATACCTGAAAACACTTCAATTATAATGTCAGAATGTTTTCAAGGGTTGAAAAGTGCTTAGATCTTGAATATAAACTGCTTGAAATCACATTACTTTCATAAATCATTAATTGCTACCTGTCAGAATAACCGACTGTTTAGATGAAGAAATAAAATCAGTCAGATTATATAGGAGTCTTTTTTTTCCCTTTAATTTGTCACCCTTCTGTAGAATGCTATTGTTGTTTTTAGCACAGTAACATCACAGTAACATCATAATCATCTTGAGTACATGTAAAAATATGTCATTTACCACAGCTTTAAGGTGCTGGAGATGCTTGAGACTGCACCTTGAAAATTCATACATTTATAAATCAGGCTTGTCACTTAACTTTTAATGCATTAGAGGGGAATTATTGATTATTTTTATTTTGCATCATTGTGTGCCGCCTTCCAACATCAAGACTGATGTCAACACATAGAAAAGTGTATCCATCAGTGCATATCACACACGATAGACTTAACGACAAACAAGATGACAGAGACAGAGAGGGAGATTTGACTGCAGAGAAAAGGTGAGGTTCAGCTAGATTTGCACAAAAACAGTTAGTTGAAATGTCCTTTAAAGGGCAACTTTTTACTTTTGCACTTGATACAGTGCAGAGTCTGAACTTAATCACTTTTACTGCTGTAAAGAAGTTGAGTCAGTGCTTCTACTTTTACCATCATTACACAAGTATCTGTGCCTCTATTTAAAGCTCCAGTAGGCAACATTGTTTTGGTATCACTGAGAAATAATTTCATAAAAACCTTTCAGCATATTGTAAATCAGGTGTTCTGAGAGAGAACTAGATTTCTGGACCTTCTCTTGGCTCTGTTTTCAGCATTTAGAGAATCTGCCCCGTGACGGTAGATTTAAACCAATCACAGGTCTTCTCAGACCTGGAGGGCTCCTATTGGCTGTTCCACTAGTGCAGCTGCACGTGCACATTCCTTCAGTGAGACCCTGAATCAGTGAGGGGAAACTGCTGCAGGAAAAGTCTCTATAAAAGAGGATTATAATAAAGAGAAAAGAGTCTAATGAGCAACATGCTCATCCCAGGAGTATGTCAGCTCACTCAGTTACTTTTGACTTCACCTTCATTCACGTGTATCACAGAGCTTTGCTGAGTGCTGAGAGAACCAGGTGGAGCTGAGACACAGAGCTGACAGACAGCTGCTCAGAGTCAGGGACCTCTTCAGGAGAGGCTTCTGGAGGAAAAAAAAGCACCGGAGTCACTCTGATGCTGACGGAGCTCAGAGTGCATGTTTCAAACTTTTGGAATTAAAAAGAGGATTTATTTTCACTCCTGCCTCTCAGCCCCTCTGCAGCAGGATTCACGAAACAATTACAGACGTGCCGACTGGCCAGATGAGAGCTCAGCATTTGTTTTTTAAACTTTTGGGATTAAAAAGTATATTTATCTTCATGTTTGCTTGTAAACCTGTGTGCAGCAGCACCACGGAGGAGCGACTTTGCTGTTTACAGTAAGATAATTAGCATGCTGACTGCTGGCCGGAGGAGAAATGCATTTGAAAGTCATGTCATGAGAGTAAAGAGAGGAGGGATATAAAGGAAAGAATCAACTTCTCCCTGTGAGTAATGACACAGACGCTGTGCTTTTGTACTGGCATTTTTGGCTGCGTTCAGTCAAACCATGTTGTCGCTGAGTTGCATTTCCATTACTGCTTATTTTGCGGCGGGCTGCACCCAACATGGCACACAGTTACCTGTACACTGTGGCTACTTAGGTCACCGACCACATTTTGTAGCTTTTGATTTATCTACGTCTTGAAACTGCTGAATTCCTGTTTAATATCATTTCTGAAGTTGTTTTTGACGTCCATTAGTTCCTGCTTAAAGTGATATTCCACCGCTGAGTAATAGTCCACTCAGTATGTCCTCACCTCTATGCTGATGTGAGGATGGGTGAAGATCTTCAGTTCACTAAACAATCCTGGAGTTTCAGCAGAAAACAGGGTTGCAGCCTCATCCAGTACAATGGCAGTGAATGGAGACCACGGATAAAATGTTAAAAAAAGAACACAAAACAAACACAAAATGTCTCCATCCTGCTCGTGTGGTGTAATCCAAGTGTCCGCGAGCCGCGACATTAAAATTTAACCACAAAAGACGCCATTTACACCATGTTTTTAGCTGAAATGTCAACTGTAGCATGTAACAGGTAGCATGTCGATCTCGCGTCATTTTCACACGTGCATCCATTAAGAGATATACGAAGTCTCGCGAGATTGACGCCATGTTTACATGCTACCTGCTACATGCTACAAGTTTTTGCTTCTTACCACAAACCGTAAATTTGGTATCTTGTGGGAACAATACTCTAGTTTTGGTGGAGTTTTCTTATTAAATTGACCAGGAGCGTTTTGATCTACATCGCCATCTTGAAACGCTCGCCCATAAGACTGGAATTAATATTTTCATAAGATTAATTATGCTGTAGTGATCATTGTTGGATGAATATGTTGCAATGCATATCGCTGGTTGTTAATAAGTAGGAATTTGATCACCAAAAGATGAGAGATTTGATTTGACACAGCAGGAAAAGTGAAGTAAGAAATTCAATAGGTTTAAAAATATATTATATAAATATATTAAAAATAAATAGAATAATTCATAAACTTAAACATAATGATTTATGTTTATAATGAGTAAGGCATTTTTATTTTCTGCATAAAACGGTTGTCTTTATAGTTAAACTCAATCATAATTGAATTAAAGCACTGATCGATTGTTTACTCTCCTTTACTGGTTTGAGCTTCATGCTTTGCAGCTGCTCTGATAAAAAGGTTTTCTTTCTTTAAATAAAAATCAATCAATCAGAACTTAAAGATTTATGTGAATTGACAACACAGTGTTGTGTGATTTTTCTTTTCCCCGTGTAACTTTATTCCTCTACCACTCAAAGAGTAATTTTGTTCTGAAGAATCTTCCAGTCATTAATTAATTAAATCATCAAATCTAAATTTGTTCTTCTGCTACTTGTTTTCCTTCCTTGTGTCATATTGTCTAAAATGTATACAAAGATTTATGAATGTTAATATTCCCTTTCAAACTAGACACCACCATGACACTCGCATTGTCTGTGCATGTGTGTATGCACACACACAGGTTGTTGACAAATAAAAAATATTTCAAAACACCAATTTTGAAGAAAAAATGGACTAAAAATGGTCAGAAAAAGAATAAAAATGAGTTAAACAAATCATATTTAAATGTAAAATTTTTCTTAAACATTATCCTTGGTGTGACAGTACAAGTGACACATTGGTGGAAACTGGGAAAGCCTTCATCAAGAAAAAGATACTGACAAAGCATATAAATCTTTTCTAAAAGTATTTAAATCATTATATGACAAAAACTGTCCAATAAAGCAATATAGCATGAAGCAAAATAAACAGGCCATGGATCACAGAGGGATTGCAAAATGGCTACAAAAAAGAATAGTCTATATGGAGTTTTTATAAAATATAGAACTAAAGAGGCTGAACTGAAATATAAGAAAAACAAAAGTTAACTAACTTATGATGTCATGCAAGAAGGATTATTGTACCAAAATATTAGAGGATAACAAAAACAATATTAAACATGTTTCTATAAAAAGTGAAGCATATTGTAGAAAACTTTAATTAAATGCAACATACAGCCATTTTAGTGTTACACCCTTATTGTTTTAGCAGCAGTGGTCTGATTACCAGAAAGAGAAAATCAACATGCCACATGGCTGACCTGGAAAGTCCTGGGAACAGTGATTTTTTTTTTTTTTTTTTTTTTTTTTTAATCTTTGTTGTGCCCACCCTAGCTATCTTGGACTTAGATTAATCATAATTAAGCATTCATAATGAATTAACTATTCAATTAATCAGTTTGAGTAATTTTTAAAGAATTTTTAAAATCTATTTATCACCATTTTCATTTTTGATTTAAATTAAATAAACTCACAAAATGTTCCAAATGTGCTCTTCATTGTTGAATATCAGCTAAACAAATATGTCTTCTCTCCTTTGCTCGTGCTTCCTCTTCCTCTTTTTCCCTTCATGTTGTAACACTGAATTTAATTAGAATATTAGGCCACTTCTGTAGATCTATACTGTATTTTTTTTAGCCTGGTTATTGGCTGCACTGTGTTTCACAGTTTCAGCACTCTGAGCACTGATCAGCTGAGCAGACAGTGCAAACAGGATGTGGTGCCATGCACACAGCTGCAGTGTGTGTTTTTGTTTGAGAGAGTGAGAGAAAGACAGAGTATTGTCTAATTTTAATGTACAAAGAACTGATTTCTAAGAGCCTTAAACGAATCATGATACACTATTACTGGACCTAATCTTATTTGTTGTTGAGCTGTGCACAATGAAGACATACAAATTCATCTTTAATCGCAACATGTAAAACACTGATGATATGATATTCAGGTGCATAAGAAAGCAGATTGCTCAAACAGTGAATATTCTGTTTCCTCACTTAGAGAGAAAAAAGTGGTGGAACATCATTCCAGTGTGCTCAGTTATATCAGGCCAGAATCATTATCAGTAGCTCTGAGTGCTAAAATCAATCTGAATGATCAAAGTAAGATGGAAAACTCCATCATGTAAAATCATTAAGATCAAGGTGAAAACACTGAAGAGTAAAGAAGTAGTAAATCTCAGTTCTTTGGGCAAAACCCCACAATGAAACATTTGAAATGCGATTGTTAGTATCCCAAGCATGTTCATTAGATTACATGAAAAAGCAAGAATGAATGAATGAATGAATGAATGTGTGTATCTCTGTATCTTTATTGTTACAGATGAACATCAACCCTGTAAGCGCAGAAGCTTTGGGTTTCTGCCGCCTGACAGTGAGTCAAACTTTGCTGAGTCAGAATTATTCTCATGTTTAAGTAGATTTGAATTCAGTGTTTCATGGATGATCCTTCCAACAGGGCAGAAATGCTACTTAAATTTCTGTAATCAAGAATAATAATCAATAATTCTGTAATCACATTATTTCCCTGATAGATGTGATTAAATAATTGAACTGATTTTCTTCTCAGTGTCTGAGCTGAGGGTTGTTCTGCTGGGGAACAGCTGGTCTCAGAGGAGTTCAGTGGGGAACTTCATACTGGGAGAGACTGTGTTCAACACTGATGAAGAACCAGACAGCTGTCTGAGAGTCAGCAGACAGTTAAAGGACAAAAAAATAGTTCTCCTCAACACCCCAGATCTGCTCCATCCAAACATCTCCACACAAGAACTGACAAAACATGTAAAAGAGTGTGTGAGACTCTCTGATCCTGGACCTCATGTGTTCCTGCTGGTTCTACAGCCTGAAGACTTCACTGAAGAACACAAACTGAGACTAGAATCAATCCTTGAACACTTGAGTGATCGATCATTTGATCATTCACTGGTTCTGATATCAACACCCAGAGAGGAGAGTCCAGGTTTCATGGAAAAATATAAGAAACATCCACAGTTAGGAGACGTCATCAGAAAATGTAGATCCAGCTTGTTGTGGCAGTTTGACCATCAACAGTTGTTACCACTCATAGAGAAAATGGTGAAGGAGAATGATGGAGCTCATGTGAGCTGTGATGTTTTCAAAGAAGCAGCGTCTGTTTCACCTGGAGATCAACAAAGCCTGAAACAAGAAGGAGAAGAAGGAGTCCATTCAGGTTTGGATCCTGTTCAAAGTTCTGGTAAGTGAAGAAAATATTTTTATAATATAATGAATGAAACTAAATTAAGTTTGTTTGGTTTTTTTTCAGTTGATGTTCTCTTTTATAGGGCTGAAGGGTTTCGTGTTCAGCACATGGGATTCAGCAGTAAACCTTCTCACCAGCAGTAAGTACACTTACAAATGATTATCACAAAGTTAAAGAAGAAGTTGACTGTTTGTTATTAATTCTGGTGGTTTTGTATTTTAACAGGGACCAAATCTAACCCTACATCACACACTCCATCACCAGTGGAACACACAAGCAACCAGTGTGAGTAAATTAAATAAATCTAATAATGTGTAGCATGTAGTGGGTCATAACACATTACTTAGTAAGACACTACAGTAATGTGATTACTTTACTCAATAACAAGTAGTGTATGGTGTTAAACATTAGAATAAAGTAATTACAGTTTCTGATTCCAGTAAAGTTACTGTAGATGGTGAGACAGTTAGCCTCAGTCAGAATAGAAATGTGACTTCCAGTGACTCCAAACTTCTCTCATCTACATTTTGTCTTTTCAGCTGGCTCACTAACTTTAGTCAGTCTACATTCTGGAATTAACTGGTTCTGTTTGGAGTTGGAGGATGTTTGAACTTCACAGCTACACTGTGAAAACAGGACTTCTTCAAAGACGTGTGTAGATGAGCTAAGCTAGCAGTTATTATTTAGTAAAAAATACCCCCAAAGCACAGACTGGCTGTTTGTTTAACAACTGTTTTATTACTGTGCACATGTTAAATATTAAGGATGTGACATGATGGTGTGAACAACAAAGGTAGAGTTAGCAAGAATTTATGACAGAGCTGAGCTGAGTGATGAAAATGTAACAGAAATAATGTCACCAATCACATTTCCTGTGGGGTAATTAAGGTGATGTAGGCTAATTATTTTTTTCAGTGTAATATAATGAGTAACTAATCACATGGACAGTACATATAAACAGTGGTGGATCTTGTCCCCTCGAGGAGACTCTAACATCACAGTTCTATGTATTCATGAGGCACATCCTTCCAGGTGAAGCCTATGACAGGGTGCTGGACAAGAGGCTCCAGCTGGTTCTTGATCAGACTGTGTGACAGTGTGTCCTAGTATCTGAATTTATTTCCTCTCACCTGCTGCCACCAACTCTGAACTGTGACATTTGTTTCCTCTGTTTTATTACAGTGTCAGCATTCAGGATTGTACTGGTGGGAAAAAGTGATGACAAAAAGTCAAAGCTTGGTGACTTCATCCTGAAGAAACAAGGGTTTAATTTCCCAAGAAATTCAAAACAATGTGTGGCCGGTAATGGAGAGTGGAAAGGAAATCCTGTAACAGTAGTGAAAACTCCAGACATCTTCAGTCTGTCTGAGGAGAAATTGAGAAGAGAGATGGAGAGATGCATCAGTCTGTGTCCTCCTGGACCAAATGTTCTTCTGCTGTTAGTGAATCCTTCTAAGTTCACTGAAGAGAACAGAAAAACACTGAAGTTCATCCTGAGTTTGTTTGGTCCAGATGCTTTTAAACACTCGATGGTCATCAGCACAGATAAAGGGAATGAAACAGCTGTTAGAGAGCTCCTTAGAGACTGTGGAGAAAGACACTACAACATGAATAAAAATAACCACATATTGTTAATGGAGAGCATTAAAAACATTGTGGATGAAAACAAAGGAACCTTCCTCACCTTCACTGAAGACACCATGAGACCAAAGTCTGAAGACATCAGACCATCTTTAAACCTGGTTCTGTGTGGGAGGAGAGGAGCAGGGAAGACTTCAGCAGCCGAGGCCATTTTAGGTCAGACAGATCTTCATTCAGTCTCCAACTCATCAGAGTGTGTTAAACATCAGGGAGAGGTGTGTGGACGTTGGCTTTCTCTGGTGGAGCTGCCTGCCTTGTATGGAAAACCTCAGGAGACAGTGATGGAGGAATCATTCAGGTGTGTCTCCCTCTGTGATCCTGAGGGCGTCCATGTCTCTTCATCCTGGTCCTACCTGTGGGTCCCCTCACTGATGAAGACAAGGAAGAGTTAAAGACCATCCAGAACACATTCAGCTCTGGAGTCAATGACTTTACCATGATTCTGTTCACTGTGGACTCAGATCCTGCAGCTCCAGCTGTTGTTGACTTTGTAAGAAAGACCAGAGACGTCCAGGAGCTCCTTCAGAGCTGTGGAGGAAGACATGTTGTTCTCAACATCAAGGACCAGCAGCAGATCCCAGAGCTACTGAACATGGTGGAAAAAATGAGACCTGACAAAGACAAACCATGCAGCTACACAACAGAGACATTTGTATTGACCCAAATACAAAAGATCACCAGACTACAGGCTGAACTGAAACACCTGGAAACAAAGACCACAGTCACCTGTAAGTGCTGTCAATTTTAAATATATATAATAATGACCCCATGCTAAAATACTCAGTAAACTTTATACCCTGCAGTCTATATTGTTCCAACTGTCAGCATGTAAAGTAACTCCAGTTGTTCTTATTTCACAGGTGATGATGAGCAGCAGAGTCCAGAGAGTCTCAGGATTGTTCTGATAGGGAAGACTGGCTGTGGAAAGAGCTCTTCAGGAAACACAATTCTGGGAAGAAAAGAGTTTACAGCTAAATCAAACCAAATTTCAGTCACCAGACATTGTCAGAAATCACACAGTAAAGTGGACGGTCGTCCTGTTGTTGTGGTCGACACTCCTGGTCTGTTTGACACAACTTTGTCTCCTGATGAAGTTAATGAGGAGATGGTGAAATGCATCAGTCTTCTGGCTCCAGGACCACATGTCATCCTGTTGGTGATACAGATCGGTAGATTAACACAAGAGGAGAAGGAGGCATTAAAACTCATCAAGGAAGGATTTGGGAAGAATGCTGAGAAGTTCATCATCATTCTGTTAACTGGAGGAGATAAACTGGAGCGTGAGGAGAGGTCCATTGATGATTACATTAAAGAGGGATGTGATGATTCCTTTAAGAAGCTGATCTCTGACTGTGGAGGAAGATACCATGTGTTCAATAACTATGATGAACAAAACCAAACACAAGTCAGAGAGCTGATAACCAAGATTGACACCATGGTGAAGACAAATGGAGGCAGCTGCTACACTAATGAGATGCTGCAAGAGGCCGAGGCAGCAATAAAGAAAGAAATGGAGAGAATCCTGAAGGAGAAGGAAGAAGAGATGAGGAGAGAGAGGGAGGAGCTTCAGAGAAAACATGAGGAAGAAATGGAAGAAATGAAAATAAGAATAAAAGAACAGAGAGCAGAGATTGAAGAGGAGAGAAAACTGAGAGAAAAACTACTTGAAGAAATGAAGGAAAACATCAACAAAGAACGTGAGGAGAGAAAGAGAGAACAAGAAATGAGAGAAGAAGAGAACAGGAAGAAGAAACAACAGGAAGAAATTAAGCGACAGGAGTGGGAACAAAAAGTTGAAGCTTTGGAGCAAAAAATCAGATCAGAGTCAGAATCAAAGGAAACTATTGACAGAAAGCTGAAGGAGAGCAGAGAAGAGATGAGAAAAGAACGAGAGAACTGGGAGAAAAAACAAAAAGAATGGTGGGAAAAACGATATCAAGAGGATGAACAGAGACGACAGGAGGAACACAGAAGACTTAAAATGCTGCAAGAAGAATATGAACAGGAAAGAGAAAATTATGAAAAGAAAAGAAAAGAAGAGGATCGAATCAGAAGAGAAGAAGAGGAAAAAGAGAAAAAAGAGATCAAAGAGAACTATAAGAAAAAAATGGAGAATCTGCGGACGACATATGAAGAAGAAGCCAGAGAGAAAGCTGAAGAATTTAATGAATTCAAAGAAAAATACAACAAGGAATCTGCAGCTCTGAAGAAAAAACATGAGGAACAACTGAAATACAAAGATAAGGAGTACGACCTCTTAAAGGCTCTTAAAGCCCACAAGGAAGAACAAATGAAGAAAAAATTTCAAGCTGAACTTTCAGACTTAGTGGAAAAATATGACGCAGACATTTCTGAAATAATGAAAAAACATCAAGACAGAATTTGTGACTTAGTGACTCGTGTGACCAGAGAGAGAGGCAATCTGGAAAAAATTACTAACTTACTGACAAAACAAGAGAAAGAGATGAAAAGGGAGGAAAATGAGGAGAAAAAGAAAAAGCTGCGAGAAAAACATGAAAAAGAAATGAGTGACTTGGTACAGAAACTAGTCGACACGTCAGTTTGGGGACGTTTGAAATCACTTTTTTCTGAAATATTTGGTTTCGGTAACTGAAACTTGTTTGAAAGCTGTAATGACGTCTGCAGCAGGACACGGTGAGGTCAAGATAAATCTTTGGTTTCCACACTGACTTGAATTGATTTTAGTCTCAGATCCCAATTTTTTTACTTTTTGGCTTTATCTAAGGTGACTGTAAACACTTTAAATCATCAGTAAGAGACAGTAATGGACTCTCAGGTGTCCTGATACAGAGGAGAAGTAGTTAACCATGTTGTTTATTTTACATGTGCATGTAGAGATATCTTATCAAGTCATAATGTCGTCTGCAGTAAATGAGACAAACCTCTGTGATGAAAAAACAAAATATTTGTTCTGATTAAATCTGTTCATGTTGCTGATGTATCCGTCTGACTCAACTCAAGTTTAGAGTCTGGGAGAGTTCTGTATTTAGAGTTGAGCTCTTTAAATGACAACATGTTGATTTTAGTCTTGTTATTCTGGTGATAAATGAGACTTTTAATGGATAAATAACTCAAAAGCAGAATTTCTCTTTATTGCTGAAAACAATCGTCAGATCTGTAACATTCAGGGTCTTTTGTTTTAGTTTGTATTTTAAAGTTTGGTAAATCTTCATTATATTGTAGAGATAAGTTTTTTTTCTTACTTTCACCTAAAATACGTTGTTTATTCTAAATAAAAAGGTCAGCACAAAGAGCTGTTGTTTCAGTTGATTCAGTCTGTAGAAAACCTTTATTATATTTTATATTAGATTTCTTCTGAATGGTTTTGTTGGGAATAATTTCCTTTTTTGCTGTTTGTTTTGTTTTTTCCTCACTGTTTGTTTTATTATTTACTGATTAATAACGGAATAACAGAAATAGCTGGAAGCTCTGTTTGGTCATTCAACATGATCTTTGTTTTCTTTTGAATATGAGACAGAAAATGATGATTGTGAGTTAAATGAAATGTTTAGATGAACTATTAAGATGAAGATGTATTAAACTAACATAAATGTCATTTAAACTGATCATCAGATAACTCAAAATGATAAATAATGACATTATAGCTGATAAATGATTTGATGTTTCTTTGTTTTATTACACATCAAATAAGATGGATTCTTTACACCTGATTACATCAACTTCAGACATCATTTAATCTGTAATCATATGTTCTGTATTTGATCTTTGGTTTCTTTGTTGATCATAATAAAAGATAAATAAAGTGTTTTCCTGTTGTTCAGTGTGACTGTTATTAAATGCTGAAGTCAAACAAACTCTTCACACAGATAAGGTGCTTTAGTGGGGTGCTATCAAAGTAAACATCAATATTTTTTCACGGTATTGTATCAAAATAAGAAATTCCAGTATTGTGACAACACCACTACACATTTTAACAGTTAGAGAACATAAGAATCACTTTAGGTCCACAACAGTAAGTGAAACTTGAAATGTTAAAAAAAGAGAATTTGTTCATTTCTATTTTATTTTTTGTCAAAGCCACAGGGAGCCACTGGAGACGAGCAAAAGAACCACATCTGTCTCCAGAGCCACAGTTTGTTGACCCCTGACTTTTTGCTGTTTGTGTACCAGACTGGACGAAGCAGTTGTAGTGCTGTACTTTGCCTCTCTTTTATTATTTATTATATTATTATTTTAATGTATTTCTAAGTTCTTGTAAAGCACCTTGAATTGCCTTGTGTATGAATGGTGCTATACAAATACAATTGCCTTGCCTTGCCTCTTGGTCCTACCTCGCAGTAAGCCAGAGACAAATTTCTTATCATGTGAAGGCTCCTTCACCTGCTCCTGAGCAGGTTATGTTCCAGATAAGAGATGGACATGGATAAAGCACCGCCTGCTGACCAATCAAATCACTTTATTAAATGGCGCTGACCATCACCAACACCCTGTGGAGCTCAGTGCACAGATCATGAGAGGGAGGAGACAGAAGTGTTATTTCATTTATATCCTGATTTCATACTAAAAAGACTGATTGAAGCATCAAAACCTTGCACTGGTTGTTCTTAAAAATGTCTAAGATTCTAATATCTATTATAATGCTCTATTATATTTTCTCATACTATTGTTTCTATGTTTACAAGGAAATGTGAAATAAAGAATATTATTTTAAAAAAACAAACAGGTACTCCAGATACATGAAGCCCAGACTGAACCTGAGCCTCATCTCCCAAAGAGATCAAACCACCTTCAGACTCCATAAAACTGGTATTGAAGGATGAAGCAGTGCACGCTGCAGAGAGCACATGAGTGAGCCCTGTGACCGTCTCAGCCCATACTCTGAGTACACAACAAAAACCAGGAACCTTGACAAATTAGGCAAACTAGTCTGAATAATACAAACATACAATATGAGATCAATTAATTTGATGTTAGTGAGCCCTGTGAATCTGTTTGGGTAAAAGATACTACACTGATGTCACAATATAGACCCCACATCTTACTCTGTATTTACTGTTGGACATAATTTAGTCCATCTTGTCAATACATTTTAGCACTATTACTAGCTGAGGGGTATAGTGGAGGGAAAACCCAAGTAAACTCATTCTATCACCTTACAAATGAGACTGAGAGTTTACTCACTTATTTTAAAATCAGCTGTATCAATAAATGAGGGGAAACAAGTACAGTGTTACTGTTTTTACCACCACACCTCTGATATGTTCCAGTATAACATTATGATGATCATTTTAAGAAATTATCTACAGTCAGGTAAAAATCATTTGAAAATGACACTGTTCAGCCGTGCAGCAGCACAAGGAGCCAAAATCTAAGTGTATTTTCATAGATTGATTATCATATAAATATAAAAAAATCAACTGTTTTAAAAAATCTTGAATTATTATGTATAATTGGAATAAATATTAATGTAGTATTTGAAAAAATAAAATTTTTAAGTTCAGTTCAGATCATCATTTTCACTGAGACACACCCAGCAGCCTTTTTTTTTATTGTCCTTAAAAAACTGGGAGACGAGTTTTTCAGTTTAAAGTCTGATCAGACTGGAATAATTTACCTGTTTCACTCAGATCAGTTTCCTTCTTTCATGACTTCCAGGCTTCTTTACTTGTTTATCTTTTGATGATTTTATTTACCTTTTTTTTTCAGTGTATGGTTTTATATTCTGACATGATGTTATCTGTTCTCTATATTTATTTATTTCTTGTTCTTTTTATTCAGATGACACTTGTAACAGGTGTAGGTGGTTTGAGATGATGGCAGAGCTCTTATGTGTATGTCCCTGTTGATGTTAATATGTCTATGTTTTGTTTTGTGTTGTTGGATTATTTATTTTTGATTCCAAAATGTAGTTTAGTGTAAATATAAAGTAGCAGAAAATGTAAATACTCAAGTAAAGTACAAAGTTACACTTAAAGCACCAGTGTGTAGGATTTAGTTGTATTTAGCAGTGAAATAACAGACTGTAACCAGTCAACAAGTGTGTTGGAGAACCTACGGTGCAAAAGTCTGTATCTGGAGACAGTGTTTAGTTTGTCCACTCTGGGCTACTGTAGAAACATGACGGTTCAGGTGGACTACACGGACGAAGATCTGTGGTCTGTGTAGATATAAGGGGCTCATTCTAAGGAAACAAAAACACAATTCTTATTTGCAGGTGATTTTACACTAATAAAAATATTTATATGAATAAAATTTTCCATTTCTGACAATAGATCCTCCTAAATGTTACACAAGTAACCTTTAATATTCTGCAGTTTAATTTAGAAAATGAGTTGATTTATACTTTATATTCATAATCTGAATCTGCAAATTAACTAGTAACTTGAGTTATAAAATAAATGTAGTGGAATATAAGTAACCTGTAAAGTGGCAGAAACTAGAAATACTCAAGTAAAGTACAAGTACCTCAAAACTGACCTTAAGTACAGTACTTGAGTAACTGTACTTAGTTACAGTTTCCCTGTGGCTCCACCTCACCTCCTCCTTTCTTCATCAGTGAGTCATCCTCCGGTCTGAAGGTGAGTTCACTGTCTGAAGGCTCCATCTGTTTATTTCTCCACTGATACACTGACTGAGATCTGGTGACAACATTATAATGTTCAGGTAGGTTTTCACAGACAGTCTCACTTCTACTAAAGTCCATAAATCATAAGTATCCTGGTAATAATTTACCATAATTTATTTCAAACAGGATAAAGTAGTTTATAGCATTATAGTAAATTACATCAACAACTAATAATACACTAAAGTAACAGTGGGGATGTTATATAAACTCTTTTAATGTGGAACAGACTATTTTATTATTATTATTATATCATGATATTGAGTGTGAAAGCCTGCAGACTTAGATGGATTAAAATAACAGTCTCAGTGTTTCTGCACTCATGTCCTCAAACCCACAGCTTCTTATCTGTCGATTCATTTTTGTCATTTTGTCAGACAGAAGGATCCGGAAATGATGACGTCAGAGCTCGAGACACTTTACTTTCACTTTCTTTCGTCTTTTGGTGCAAAGCGACGGAACATCAGACGGAGCTGAACTCAACTGAAGGTAAATTCTAACAAATATCCTCAAAATTACATCAGTAATCTGTTAGTGTTGCAGATCAATAATACCGATATTGATTAATATGAGGATGTATTTGACGTCAGTATTGATTATGACTCGTCCTCAGTCGGTTCACAGCTTGTAGTTCTGACAGTAAACTGATCTCCGAACAGTTTTCTGTTCATTTACTCTTTATTCTGACTGACACTGAGACAATAAATCTTAATATTTAATAAATGATTTATGTTATAAATAAATGTGCAGGTGGTGTTTGGGTGTTGGAGGCAGAAATATACACAAATAATCAATAATTATGAATTATATATTTAGATTATATATTTAGATTTTGTCTTAAGTCCAGATATTTTTTGTCAGAGTCTCAGAGGAGGAATCTGTCTGAAGGTTGTGTGTCTGTAGTTCGTCTTCTGTCTGAATGTTGTGTGTCTGTAGTTTATCTTCTGTCTGAAGGTTGTGTGTCTGTAGTTTATCTTCTGTCTGAAGGTTGTGTGTCTGTAATAGGCCTGATGACGTTTCGACTTTGGGCGTCGCCATTTTAGCAGAACAGAGAAAACAGGAAGAGAATTTACACAACCATTAACAATGAGAGTTACACAAACGTTTATCTGTGGAGATAAAACATGTAGTTAAAGTAACTCAGCACTTTAAACGGTCACATGTCTTCAGTTATATTTCTTTATAAACATAGATTAGGGACCTACATTATAACATTAACTTCATAAATACACAGAAATGACAGCTTCATGATTCTTTACTCTTTTTGTGTGTTTATTTGGAAATATTAAAGTCATTTATGAAATATTATTTTTTCAGCACATGTGGTATGAGTCAGAAGAATAAAAAATAATGATAAGATAATAAAGATAATGTAAAAAAAATCTATATTTTATTTGAATTATTCTTGTTAAAAGTGCAGCTGAATGATGTTTATTCATTTGTGCAGCCATTTGTTTACAATAACAATGAAAATATTTGAAAAACAGTCATAAACAAGTAATGATGTAATGTTTTAAATCTGTGAAACAAAATTCAACAGATATAAAATTAAATATCAAACCACATGTTGTCACTCATGTTATATTCACTAAATTATGTATTTTAATCCATTTGTTTTTTTTTTTTTTCTCTCTTTCTTTAAAAAGCCCCTGACAATAAAGGAGTCAAACCAGAGACTTTGACTAAATCTTCATATGAAATCATGAGATAAATGAGAAAACATGTGATAAGTGAACAGAGACAGTAGATCTCCCAGCAGACGTCATCAGTGTGATTTATATTTCAGAATATGAACTTTTTGTTTTATGTGTGATATAATAAGATGAAGGAGAGAAAAGTTTCCACAGAATCACTCAGATAATCTTTATTTCTCCTTTGTTAGACCCACAAACATCAGCATGACTAGAAAGGCTGGTAGTTGACCTGAAAAAACATTTTAATGTGTGAATAAATAAGATGATTAATATTGTAATTATTCTTCCTTCAGGTTCTTGAAGCAGCAGCTGGTTGGTCTTCAGGTGAACGAGTCTCTGATGTTTACAGCATCATCGTGACATCATGGCGGCTGCAGGATCAGGTGAGTCCAGTCAGAATAATTCATATATAATTCAATATCCTGTGTGTCTTTAAATGATTTACTTTCCTTCACTTGTTGGTATTTTGTGCTCAGCAGCAACATTAATGCAGTTTTTCACTTTTATGTTTTCTGACGTTTTAAAACTCTTGTTTATTGTTTTATGTTGTTTATCAAAGGCTGCAGAGGCAACAGATTCACACTTGGTGGAGACAAAACATTCAAGTTTAGTGGAATCATGTTTTTTAAATGTATTTTCTATCAGTGACTCTCTGCAGCCTCCAGTCTGTAACTCTCTGTTTGTGGGACATCTAATGTAAATGACACTGTGGTTTAGTCATGAACAGGTGTAATACATGCAGTATTACATAAAGAGTATAATTACAAAAGGATTTTTAAAAAAGAGAACGAGAACCATGTATGAAGCAATCAATTACCCAGTTTTTTTTTCAGCACCTTATATTTTTTGGCTGAGCACACGAGATCCAGCTGTGTTTCAACAAAAGTAGCAGTATGTGATAAAGTGGGTGAGAACAAACCATTTGTCCACCATATCTTATATTAATTTAATCTCGCTTGTTAATTGTTTGATTTATCCACATCGTCATCGTTCATGTGTAAAGACAGAAAATACAGGCTGTCCTGTGTTTGTTTGTGTTTGCATTAGGTTTAGTTATAAATCACATATAATCAATATTTCTGGTTAACAAGTCATTGTTAAGTTCAGTCTTTGTTTATTAAGTTCATTCATTCATTCATTGTTTTCTTTGTTACTTATGTTACTCACCATGTGTTCCAGGGACAAAAGGAGGGGAGGAGCCGATCAGTCGCTCTATTTATACCCTGGATGACATCACTAGTGATGTCACTGGGTGATTGAGTGATAGTTAAAATGAATTATTGATGTTAAGGGTTATTTATGTAAGTATGGTTACAAGATAACATGGCACTGTAGTAGTATTTGAACATGACGTTTATTTGACAAATGATTTTTAATCTTACCTGCCTTTAGGGGAAATATTTGGACGTACCTGTGCAGGTGGTGCTGCATAGACTGACTCCTGCTGACTGGAGTCTATTGAAGCAGTTTGTCTTTGACTGTTGGGGAGGATGGACGTCAGTG
This sequence comes from Lutjanus argentimaculatus, assembly GCA_034769285.1. NCBI lineage: Eukaryota > Metazoa > Chordata > Actinopteri > Lutjaniformes > Lutjanidae > Lutjanus > Lutjanus argentimaculatus. The sequence continues at coordinate 64,611 of JAWZSL010000166.1, forward strand.
TAGCTGTGTGCACTTGATGCTACGTTAATTTGAGTTAATATGAGTTGAGTTTTGTTCAGTTAAGCCAAGTTAACTGTTTATTTGTTTGTGTTTGTCTGATTTTTCTCTTTTTTTGTTGTTGTTTGTTTATGTTTGTTTGTTCATATTTTCAGTTACATGTGTAGCATGGTGCCACTTTTTGTAAATAAACACTGTTTTTTTTGTACCTGGACCAAGTCTCCCTCGTCTGCCTCCTGCCACATTTATAGCCGCTCTGGTCAGACTTTGTAACACAGCAGGAACCTGAAAGCACAAATAACTGACATGAAAATCTGTGAAACAGATTCTCAAACTGTAGTTGTGGTACCACAGGTTGGACTGGAGCTCCCTGTAGTGGTACACTGAGGAATCTAAAACACTTAAAATGAAATAAATTTAAAAACATATCATCAAAATACTACAAAAGCTCAAATGAAGATACTTAAACTGTGAGATTGTTGAAAGTTTTGTTTTAACTGTAATATTTTTGTTTCAATATCAGCCTGCTATGTAGTCGTGTTCATGCACATAGTCTCCAGGAGAGGGGTTAACCCTAACCCTAATGCTAGGGTTAGGGTTAGGTCAAGCCACAAAATGGACTTTTTATTCTGAGCCAATCAGATTTGTCAGTCTTGAGTTATTGAAGCAAATGTGTCACATGTGTCTGCTGATCCCAGGAGAAGTTGCAAAAAAACAGAAGAGAACATAAGTTCCATATTTCTCCTCCTATTTTTGTTACATACTCGTGTATCTCACTATCAAAATGAAAGAGGTTAGAGTTTTCAGTAAGGCGTAGATAAGAATATTACTTTAATTAGAAATCAAAATATGAGTTTTAGCCTGCTAGCAAACAGACCACATGCTACATCAGTACAGTGTCTTCATAGTACAGTTCATTACAATGACACAAAGCATGACAAGCATGTTTAATTCACATTGTATGCACTATATATCATTTTACTGTCAAATGTATAATAAATCTGTATGTTTATCTTTATTTATTTTTAATTAACATTTTTCCAGGCGGGCTTAAAGGGGACACAAGCAAAACAAACAAACAAACAAACAAACCCGACAAACAAACAAACAAACAAAAAAAACCTGACAAAACAAATAAAAAATTTAAAAATTCACATGGTCTGGGGCTGATGTAAATGAGTATACTAAACTCATAGTTAGCTTACCAGTGGATATAGATCCAGACAAAATGATAAAACATACTGAAATATGAAGTATTCATTTCTACTACAGTTTTTATTTTGTTCATAAATAATTTTTGTTTATAATTTTTATTTATAATTTTTGACTACATTCCAAAGAAGACATGTTGTAAGTTTTGCTTTTTCTGTTTTGGCACCAGAGAAAACAGGTCACATGAACTTTTTGTACAGTATTTGTCATACAAATATTTGTAGTAATTCACACAATAAAATATATAAAGGCTATAAATATAGATTTGTTTGTGTGTTAAATAAAAAAAAAGACATCTGTTCGTTGTCATATTATTACACCTGCTGAACTGAATTAAAAGTATATAAAGATACATCAGTTGTCATGTTATGCTCATCTGACAGAGATCATATAATACAGCAGTAGATAATAAAACAGTGGACAGATGATGCAGCTGTGCCACACAACATATTTGACTAATGTTGTGTATAATGATAATGTAGAGTCTTTCAGTTAAAACAACACATCACATTTAAGGTCACTGAGGGGGGGAACGGGGACAACTTGTTCAGACGCGTGTTCTTAGCAACAACAATAAACCAATGTCCAATACGTTTCTTTGAGTGCGTTGACCCATTTATTTTCACACAGGTAAAACATCACATGTCCATAATTCATCACAGGTAAGTTTCCATTTAACAGTTTTAGTTCCAACACAGTTCAAACTCTTCATGCTGCCACACACGGTCAAAAACTTGTCCCAGTTCACACACCTGCTGCTCATCACCAGCACCTCACCTATATTACCTGTGTTTCTGTCCAAGTGCGCCACCTTGTGTACAAACAACAAAACTGCATCTGCATGTACATATAATGACCTCAGTATTAATTAAACCAGAAACAAAACAAACAAAAATATCACTGTGGCTCCAACAGATGACTCAGAAGCGAGGATGTCTTGTTTTCTTAAATACTTGTTGCCTCGACCTCCTCTCTCCTCGTGTCTCTTCCTCACCTCCTCCACTCACGTCTCAAGTGGGAGAGACTAAGTAGCGGGGAGAGGAGGTGAGGAGAGGAATCAAGGATGTACAAGAAATGAGAAAGACCTGATGAAGAGGAAACAGGAAACCACAAAGACAAGGGAGAGACAAAGCCTCTACCCTAACACATGTGGCCAGTGTATCACAGCATCCCTGAGAAATATCAACAAAATATCATCCACGTCATGCATGGTGGACCAACAGCTCATGTTCAACATATTATTATTCCAGGGGTCTGTGCACAATTACACAGGGACAAAAAACATGAACTGTACTGGCCAATAGTCCAACTTGATGGTTCACAGGACAGCCACTGTGGGGGGTGTGGGCTTGTTGCTACATAATGAGACACCAGACCAGAGACACTGACTGAACAGGTGTAGTGAAGCAGGTAGAGCTCACAGTCGGAGATAACCAACCATGAGCAGCTGCTGTTGTTTTCTGTCCACAGAGAAACACAGTGACCCTTTTAGGAAAGTTTGTGTTGTAGCTACAGTGCTTAACAAATTTATTAGACCATCTGTCATAAAAAACGATTGTTGTTGTTGTTATTGTTATTTATTTAGCAAGTAACAAACAAACAAATAAATAGTCCTTTTTCACACATAATAACCAGAAAACCTGATATTTTGTGTGGCCTCCTTTGGCCTTGATAACAGCCTGCATTCTTGCTGACATTGTTTTTATGTACTTTTCAACAGTCTCTTTTGTTATTGAGTTCCAAATAGTTTCTAGCTGTTCCCACAGACTTGCTTTAGATGAAACTTTTGTGCGATCAATCTTTGAACCGACTAAACCCCAAATTTAAATCCAGACTTTGACTTGGCCAGTCCATCAGTTCCAGTTCTCCAGATTCTTTTTTCTTGGTCAAATAGTCTCTGCACAGCTTTGAAGTATGCTTGGGGTCATTGTCTTGTTGGTAAATGAACCCACAACCAATCAGATTCAGTCCAGAAGGGATTCCATGAAGCACTAAGATGTTGTGGTAGACGTTCTTGTTCATGATACCGGCGATTTTCACACAAATGGAACCCCATACCATAATGGAATCTCCTCCGTGTTTCACTGTGGGTTTCAATGCATCTGGCATCAAAACGTTCTCCAGCTTTTCTGCAGACATAAACATGACGGTGCTGACTTAAGAGTTCAAACTTGGACTCGTCCGTCCAGAGGACCTTCTTCCAGTCATCAACAGTCCAGTG